>MJUU01073751.1:62522-87089 GCA_002080025.1 Modiolus philippinarum | reverse complement strand
ACGAGGGATGCTGTGACTCCATGAAAATGGCCATTTCATATCACAATATTTTTACCATGCAAATTTTGTATGTAATATTATTATACAATATATTGCCATAAAGCATATAGGCATTGGTATGATACTGGAGAGGCACTATAATCACACTACACATGCATGATAATTATCCTATGAATCACATTTAACTTTAAATGAAGGTCGGTATAATCTTTTTCGGGACAACGGGAAAGGTCATTCATTTCTCCGAGAATTCGGGAAAAACACTTATCAGGAACGGGATTCGGTCAATTTCATTTGTGGGATGTGTTTGACTGATCTTTGTGAATGTCTGTAGACGGAAGTAATCATTAATCACAGGATAAATTCTCTGTTGTGTTTGATGTCTTTTATTTCCTGTTTAAGTGTTTAATGGTATTCAACTCTTCCATTTTTCGCAACCCTTACATGCGGGAAAACACAGATTGATGACGTTCAAGTTTCCGAGCGAAATATTTGTAACGTCATTTCGCGCCAAAACCTGCAATGTTCATTTGTAGCGATAAAAAATGACAGTTTTCTCTCTGCAGCTTTGAAATAAGCACATGGACCCCCATTTTTCAAAGCGAATTTCGAAAGAGTGATGTTTCACGGAGATCTCTGCGAATTTTGAAGAAAAAATCAGTTCAGATTTTTTTTCTATGTGAAATTTTACCTACTAGAAATGGGAGTTTCTTCAATAAATATTTACATAAATGTCAATTTCGAACCATAAATAATGAAATTTTGTATTAAAATTTTTACTGAACTTCTACAGAATCATCTCACGAAAACCCGAAGCAATTAGCTTAATTAGTTTTAAAGTTATGACTTTTAAAAAATTACTGTAAAAATCTATTTTTTACGTAACATTTTGGAAAATGGGCGATTTTGAATCGCAATTATCTCGAAAACAAAATCATGAAGGTATACTTTTCTTTGCAGATTTGGAAAGAGCATGTTTAAATTGACTTTATATCAAAATTTCACAAAAAAATCAGTTCAGGATCTTTACTGTATCGTATCCCCTTAAATACATACGTACGTAATTAAATGCGTTTAAAAGGGTGTAAAAATATTTCTTGTTTTCTGTAAAAGATCACTTTTCAGATTTGACAATACCGATTTTATATATAACCTAACTTGTTAGTCCTGAGGGTATTTACCAACCCAGTGGTCAGTACTTCGGTTTTTATTTTCTATCAGATCTTACAATTTTTAGTGAAAAATGAAATTTACAGTAACTTCGGTTTTGATTGTTAGTTCCCGGGGATATTCACCAACCTAGTAATCAGTACTTTGGAGCTGATCCGAAAAGTGATTTTGTTCATAAACGTGTGATATCTAAATTTTAGAACATTTTGTCGAAATAGCCAGGAAATAAATATTCAGTAAATTCGGTCTTTTGTTATTACTGACAGTGTGATTGGTGCTGTTGCTGGATCAGGACATTGTTTCTATTTTTTCACCATGACTCTGGACTTTGATTTTTGTAATTGTCAATCTTTTGTTCCTTCGGTATTCTACCACCATTGTTTTTGCAGTAAATTTATCTAATTTTAATGACTTTGTGTAATTTGTTCTGCACTATTATATTTAATATCTGATAAAACTTAAATAATTGCCAAATAAATATTCTTAATTTGTACATTACAATAAATAATTCTGCAAAGTAATGATTGGCACCAGTGATTTTGTAAGCCTTGTTTTACTACCTTACAAAGGCTGTTTCCCCTGGGACTTTTCCCAAATGTGAGCACAGCTACCTTTTTTTCTTCCCAATTCTGTTGACAAAATTCCCAAAAAGAGTGAGATCGCATATTAAATTCTTCCAAATCATTAAAGTGTTCCGTCCTTTTAGTAAATAAATACTTTTTATATGCATATTGTCTTGAAGTGTCCCTACAATGAATCCTGAAAACCATTTCTGGTTACATGGAATGGCTTTTCAGAATTTAATGTTTGAAGTTAATCTCCCAATTTATCGAAAATTGTACTAAATTTTCCAAATCAAAAAGGCACAGGCAGTTTTTTAAAAAAGGCAACAAAATCACTGGGCACGTAAATATCCAACTTTATTGTTTATTATAATTGAAATATTATCTTATATCGTTATAATCTTGAGGCTTGAATTCTTTCCATCTTTGTAATTTGTTTTGTGTAGAATAAGCAATACATGTAATAAGTTGCTACCTAACGACATAGCTCTATATATTGATAGAATATCAAACTGTCAATAATTATTATATAATATATTTTCTCTAATGATATGTGAAGAGTTGAATCCGGTTCTGACTCGTTAGATAAATTCATGCTGAATAAAGCCCCATGCTATTTACCGCAAAATCTATTCGGAATACAAATCTCGGTGTTTATCATTTATCATAAGAGAAAAAGATTACCCCACTTTTCCTGATTATTACCATATCTTATCCACTCTCTATTTTTAAATTTAAAATTTTCAAATACTCTGCAAGCCTCGAAATGGAATTTTTAAAATTGAACTACCTATAGTGGATAAAGTACGGTTATGAACTGGATCTTGTGGTGAAACTATATACATGTATCTATAAAATAACGAAACCTGCTGCAACTTCGGAGTGCTGTCAGTACGACCATTTGATTCCCAGGGGGGGGGGGCTTGGACGATTAAGTAAATAAATAATTCAATCTTAGCGCAAGTGAGAATAAAGATTCCAATCGTACTATTCAGGGAAATAAATAATTTAATTTTGATTTGAAGAATACATTTTTTGTTGCAAATTGAAAAAAAAGTGAGGTGACATTTAGTGAAAAAATAAATAATTTGTTCAAGAAAATAAAATGAAATAAATACATTTTCTAAGCAAAATCGCCCAATCCATTCTCTGAAAATCAAATGGTCGCCCCCTAAGGTAGTTGCCATCTTTGAATGAAAGTCATGATAAATTCATTAAAGTGTTCTTATTTACTAGAACTTTATGAAAGGTTGACAATTAATTACAAACAAAAATTTTGTAGTAAAGTAAGGGAAAATAGGTTCATGCGCTTGATTTTGAGATACAAACAATTAAAAATTTAGAGGGAAATGTCCATTTTATAGATTTTTCATAGGCTTTGACAGAAATTTGGAAGACTTGAAAATCGAATGAAGGAGTAATGTCAGATTCTATAAATTTTGTCAATAATTTTGTGACACAATCTTTGATAAATGACAATGACAAACTTTATGAACTAGCCTGGTTGCATGGGCGAAATGATTTTATGTATGAAACAATGAGTGTCAGTAAAAACATACAAAATACTTTAAACAATCCATCATACGATCGATCGCACGCTCACATAAATACGCAAACTACAGAACGGAAACGTCAATTAATCGTTCAAATGGCCAATTATTCAGGCAATAAGCCACAAAAAAAACAAAACAAAACAAAACAAAAAAAAAACAAAAAAAAACAAAACAAACCAAACAAACCAAAAAAAAAACAAAAAAAAACAAACAAACAAACAAAAAACAACTGAAGGAAGATCATATTCAGGTGCAACCCAAAATTAGGGTTGAGGCTATGATACTGTAACTTTCTACACAATTTATGTCCATTAGTGAAAAATTAAATCAGCGTATTGACGATCTCAAGAAAAATTTCGAAAGGCAAGTGACAGATAAGCTATGTTAAAATGTCTTTAATGATATACAATAAATCAAAGAGCACATTAATGAAGTGAAAACAGAAGTTAAAAGTGAAATTAACGAAATGAAAACGAAAATTCAACATCTAGACGCCCAGATGAATGAAAAAAAAAGCTCCACAAAAGACGAGTCAGTAAAAACAAATCTGTCATCAAAATTTAGGAGTATAAAGAGCGTGAAAACACTTACCCAATTTTTACATACAATAAAGTGCAAAGCTTATTGAACGGTTGTCTACGTATAATAAATGTTACACTTAAATCAGTAATGAGAAAGGAAAGCATGCAGATGGCAATGCCCAGGCATCATCCTGGCAGAGACACAAAATGTACAAGGTAAAAAGGATATGAAAAATGAATAAATGCTAAAAAGCAACAGAAGTATGAAAACGTTTGGTCCGAACTCTGATTCAAGATTCTTTTTACTTAGTACTAGGATGATCATTTCCTTTTACTGTCTACGACCTTCAAAAGATACTGAATTTATAAAGGTTGATGGTTTTTGATTTTATGGTACAAATCGTAAAAAACTTGCATAAAAAGGGTAACAGAGGATCTGGCGGAGTTGATAATGAAGTCACTATTTGACTTATTTAATGTAAACTTATTAGACAATGACATTGAAGGTATTTAATGGCTTGCATTTTCAGCAAAGACACCTGTATTTAACTTTATTCACGTTTTTACCTTTTTGGGGGGCCATCTAGGACTTGCTATATAGTGTGAGGTTCCTCACTGTGTTCAAGACCGTACGGTGACCCTTACATGATTTGTTTTTGATCGTTTTAACCTGAATATGGGATGTTGTCTCCTTGACATTTACCCCATTTCTTTTCTTTTTCATATTTGTGTTGCTGTATATTATTTACCACCTGTTGATATGTGTAAACCGTAATATAAAAAAATAACATTTTTGCGTCAGGTCTATAATTATCGACAGAGAAAGGCAATGTTTTCATTTGTGGTGTGTAGGAATTAGCACAGACTACATCGATGGTGTCAACCTTGTGAAAACAGTGAACTTTTATAGATTATACAGAAAACGGGAATGGTGACGCTTTTATTAACTTTTTGTGGGACATAAATTTGCCTATGCTAAATGGCAGGTTTCAAGATAATAATTTCACTTGTATATCTACGAAAGGAAAATCGGTTATAGACTACATTTGCACGCCTTATGAAGATGTAGAATTGATCACAAACTTTAAATAGAACTCTATGACTAGTGTCATAAATGAAACTGACCATATTCCGGATAGTATACCGGATCACTCGTTATTTTTTTTATTTTAAACTCTACTGTCAAGCAAAATATTGGCTATATAACTCACTGCAGGAGAAGTGCGTATCGAGAATTTCCTTATTCACGTAAATGGCATTTATTTTCTATAGATGCGACACGATTAAGTTCCTTATTGGCGTTTATAACAAATTAACTGCAGAAATGTGCACTTTGACGCCAATAAGGCACTTAATCGAGTCGCATCTATAGAAATTAAATGTCATTCACGTAAATAAGGAAATTCTCGATACGCACTTCGACCCCTGTGTAACTATATAAGATAATGCCGAACGATTTCCTTAGTAGCGAAGAAATTCAGAATGACATTCAAAGAACAATTGGTAGAATTGAAAATTACATTGCCTTTGAGAATGATATTCAAAGTGCTTATGACGAATTCGAATCCGTACTATAACAAGAATTGAAAGATAAATGACCGGTTTCAAAAGGCCGATCAATTTCTCATCATAGAAAACAAACCGTACTGGAGTGATATTTTAAATAATAGGTGGATTAAGGAAAAATATGGCTACACCATAATGGTACAAGTAGGAGAAAGCGTTTCTTAAGGAAATGTACTGTAACGTGAGAAGAACTTTCGATACTCTGAATCAAAAATATAAAACGACTATTCCAGCTTATCGAACGACAAAAACTTTAAGATAAGATTAAGTGTTGATCAAAGGGACTTCTTGAAAGCAATTGGAAAGATCGGGTACTTCCGAAAGGAAAAGTTCAATACCTCTATATAGCAGTGATCGACAATAATAGCACTGTTAACGATAGCAAACCCAGCGTTCTGAGTAAATGGAAATCTGATTTTGAATCTTTATTCAAACGGAATCGAGAAATGATTGAAATACTTGATATTGACACCTTTGATACCGATATTGATATGAATTTATTTAACAGTCCGATCACAAGAGATGGTGTGCTAGAAGCAGTGATAAACCAAAATTGCACAAAGCAACTGATATGGACAAAATTCCGGCGGAGGTTCTCAAAAACGATAGATCTGCTAACTCACTATTTCATAGGTGCATGCATCAATTAAGTCAGAGTTGCTGAGCAATGGTCAGTGGTGTGATTTATCTGTTTTAAAACCAGGTTCAGATGACGTTCCCTTAAGCTCTCATTTCTGTTCCTTGAAAATTATAATGTCGCATATTAAATAAACATTTGAGGTCTTAACTTGAGGATAATAATCTAACTTGCGATGAGCAAAATTGCTTTCGAAGTCGACGGAGCTGTGAAGTACATAAACATTCCCTATATTCTGTTATGAATGACAGAAAGATAGCGAGGAAATCCTCGTTTGTTTGTAAAGTAGATATGCGAAAGGCATTCGATATATGCATTCGATAGTGTATGGACTGTATATACTGACTTGGAAAGTTCGATCCGAGTAAACAAGGACTTCACCCCGTGGCTCGATGTATAGGCCGGTGTGAAACAGGGATGTAAAGCATCTCCGACGACGTTGTTCTTAGTATATATAAATGACTAAGTTGGTCGAATTGATGCATAAAACTGTGGTGTTTATGAAGATGGCTTTCAATTAAGCATCCTCTATATGCCGACGACATTGCTTTAATAGCTCCAGATGAATCCAGTCTTTAACGAATGTTAAATACTGTAACTGATTGGTGTCCATTTTGGAAAATATCTATTTTGGTTATTTGCTCTCTATCAGCCTATGCACTTTTTCGGTTAATGGACTTTCAAATATTTGATATGATCTGCATTGATAAGAAAATTGTCGAAATGCGCATATGCAGAAAATAAATTGACAGTAACTTTGGTATTTTGTTATTTATTACTACTTATTACCTCTGCTGGTGGACTGTTAGTCCCCGAGGATATTCACAAACCAAGTGGTAAGAAGTTCGGTGCTGTCCCGAAACCGATTTCATTCTGAAACTTGCAATATCTAAATTATACAAAATTGTATTTAAAACTAAGGAGTATCTCCCTCATGCATGGCACTATCCTTAGCTAAATTTTTGCTTCTCTATTTCGACCCTTTGGTTATTTGTTCTCTATCAGCCTTTACACTTTTTTCGCTTATTGGACTTCCAAATGTTTTCATTGATCTGTACTGATGAGACATAAATTGTCGAAATGCGCATATGCAGAAAATAAATTGACAGTTACTTCGGTATTTTGTTATTTATTAGCACTGGACTGATGCCTTTTCTGGTGGACTGTTAGTCCCCGAGGGTATTCACCAACCCAGTAGACGGTACTTTGGTGCTGACCCGAAAACTGATTTAATTCTGAAACTTGCAATACCTAATTTTTACAAAATTTTATTTAAAAATAAGGAGTATCTCTCTCATGCACAGCTCTGTCCTTAGCTAAATTTCGATCCTTTTGTTATTTGTTCTCTACCAGCCTTTACAGTTTTTTCGCTTAATGGAATTCCAAATGTTTTCATTTGATTTGCACTGCTGAGACATAAATTGTCGAAATGCGCATATGCAGAAAATAAATTGACAATTACTTCGGTATTTTGTTATTTATTAGCACTGGACCGATGCCTCTTCTGGTGGACTGTTAGTCCCCGAGGGTATTCACCAACCCAGTAGACAGTACTTTGGTGCTGACCCGAAAACTGATTTAATTCTTAAACTTGCAATACCTAATTCTTACATAATTTTATTTAAAAATAAGGAGTATCTCTCTCATGCACAGCTCTGTCCTTAGCTTAATTTTGGCTTTTCTATTTCGATCCTTTTGTTATTTGTTCTCTATCAGTCTTTACACTTTTTCGGTTAATGGACTTCCAAAAGTTTTGATTTGCTCTGCACTGCTGAGACATAAATTGTCGAAATGCGCATATGCAGAAAACTAATTGACAGTCACTTCGATATTTTGTTATTTATCAACAATAAAACAAAAGTAATCAAATTTCGAGATCAGTTGTAAGTGAGGTCTGAATTCGTATTCCGATGTTGTGATAATGTTGTTGAGTTTGTGCTAACTATAAATATCTTGCCGTCTGATTCGATGAACACCTTACACTTAACCAGCACGCAAAAGAAATAGCAAATAGCAAAAAGCCGGTAGTAGAGCACTGTGATCTCTTATATACAAATTTGTGGGAGAAGGAGGAATGACTCATAAATTGTATACAAAATTGTATTATTTTACAGTGGAACCAATATTAATGTATAGGATTGGTATTTGGGGTACCAAACAATTCAGTTGCGTGTCAGCAGTTCAGAACAGGGTTTGCAAATACTTTTTGAGTGTTGGAAGGTTAACATCAAATATTTCAACAAGAGGTGATATGGGCTAGACATCTTACTTCACAAAACAGCGCATCAACTAATGTAGACTTTTGTGCATAATATTGCGTTCTGAAAATAATAGAAAGTGTCAGAAAGTTTGGCGATGGGCTTCCTGGAGGCGAAAAGGATTGAATTTTGAAGTGCTGAAATTATTGAACATTTGACCATTGGAGACATTGTGTATAATAAGACTACATGTATATACACTTAGTGTGCTATGGAAGTTGTTATGAGAAAGTAAAATGACCACGATAATTCTGAATGGTATTTATAGTAATTCATTGACAAAGGAAATATTCAGAACTGCAATAAGCTAGGAACATATCGGTAGTTTAAATATTGTGTCAAAACTATATGATAAAATGAATATTTTTAAAATGGAAAGACAAATTATGGCCCTAATCCGGGCTGGCCCTCTGCCGCTTACCTATGAGACAGGCAGATATTCCAGGACGCCCGTCCAAGTTAATGAAAGATATTGTTTATTATGTGACAATATGTCTGTAGAACCTGGCATACACTTCCTTATGAAATGTGCATTGTATAATGACTGGCGTTATGAGTTTTCTAAAAGTTCTAATTATATATTAAATTCTGACACGCTAAACATTAATGATAGTTTAAGTATTATGAATTGTCCAGATATCCAAGGTATTTTATGAAAAAATTCCACAGATTTTTCATGCAAAGAAATTTATTTATCCATTGATATTTTTTGCTAAAAATTATTTATACTTTGATATTTCAATAATTCAATTCTTTTGACCAATATTTAATTATGTAGATTCGGTATTTATTTTCATTTTGGAATTGAAGTAAGATATATTTTTATTAGTATTATGAAAATTTGCAATTATTTTGTTATAAACCTATAAAATATCTGGATTTAATTGTACTAAACTTTATCTTCAAAAGACTTCAATTCTTAGAAGAAGTTCCTCTTCAACAAATGTTTGGAAGAACATGACCCCAATTGTGAGTTTTCGAGAGATCCGAGCATCCTTGAGAGTGTTGGCTTTACAGACAATAATTTAGAATGATTGCATCCAAATTTATTTGAGTCGCAACACATTTCGCTCAAAAGTAATATGAGACAGGTGCAACCTGAAACGCTCCCGAAAAAAGCTAAATAAATTCTCGCATCCCATTTAGAGTGGTCCTTACTCGACCCCGTATGTTTGTCCATTTCAAAAGTTAAAATTACGCTATCAAGTTCTTTTCAATATTGTAAATGAACCTTTTCTTTCTTCGTTTGTTACTGTTTTTACTATCATTATTAACATTGATACTTTATTCATTTAGATTAAAAGAACTACATGTCTTGTAATTTATGGAGGTATCACTCTAAGATTTTTACTTTAAACAGGATTTGTGGGAATTCCTTTATTTTTGTCCTGAACAAGTTCGGTAATAGAAAGTCCCCCTCTCTATATTGTAACACCCTCAATAACAGCCTCCACCAACGTTCATATTTTGTTATGCTGGACTGCACCATATAAGACTCTAATTTAATATGAAATAACACATTGCTTTTATTCCAAAAATTCCGCCCCGTAACCTTATGATATTCCTCCCAATGATTGCATGCTCTACTATTAAAAATCAATTACATTTATACTAGCTCTGTTAATTTTCAAGATGAATGAAATAAGTTCCACTGAAATTTATTTCCAATACAATTAGTTCATATTTCACGACTCCCACATATTCTATCAGTTCATGCTACCTCCGAATGCAACAGTAAATCAAGTTCTTTGATTATGTAGTTATCGGTACTTTTCTATTTCCGGTGTAGCAGACGTTTGTTGATTTCATTTGACGAATACAACTCTCTCAGTTATTTGAGCATTGTGATATTTTAAAGCACGATGCCATTTTATTTATGAAAGTATTCGGTCCAATATACGTTAGGATCACATTATATAGGTGTTCATATTTGGAACAAGAAAATTGCAGCAGAGCTTCGAGAGGGGATTAATTTGCGAATTCGAAACTTGAAGTTCTTCAATAAAAATATAAAGCAGTGGAAATATTTATATTTGAGCCCCCTCCCCCATATTAATGTTTTCACATTATTGTAACAAAAATTATTTTACATCTCACCAGTTTATGCTACCTCTGAATGCATTGCAATCCCAACAGCAAATCTGTAGTTATCGGCCCTGGAACTGTACATATTTCCGGTGTAGCAGACGTTTAGTTGTTTTCATTTGAGGATTGACGATTTTCACATTCATTTAAGCATTATTATGTTTTGAAGCGTAATGCCATTTAATTTTGAAAGTTTTCAGTCAAATATTCACGCAAGTAGGCTATCAAATAACCAAGCCTAAAGCAAGGAAAAGGGAATATCTAACTTCAAGGTAAGACATCGTTATTTACGTTGTCAAGAAATCCACGTTCGGCGTTTTCATGCATGTCATGATACTTGATGGGGTGCGTTGTCATGGGCTTCCTCATTACGTGCCTTCGGCACGTCAACACAAGGCCTATTCATTGTTTGCTATTAATCACAATGTTCGTGCCTTTGGCAGGACAGTTTTATTCTTATCCTAGATGGCCGCCAGCGGACCCTATGGAAAACACATTCAAAAATCTTCTCAGAAACTACCAGTCCAATTATAACCAAACTTAGTCATAATGGTTCTTAGATGGTCCATTTCAAAAAAGGTATCCGGCAGGTCCGTACTTCATCCAACATGTCCGTCAGCGTTGAACATAGTTTTAACATTGGACCCTATGGAAAATACATTCAAAGATCTTCTTCTCAGAAACTACCAGTCCAATTATTACCAAACTTAGTCATAATGGTCCTTAGATGGTGCCATCAAAAAATGTATCTTGCAGGTCCGTACGCATCCAAGATGGCCGCCAGTCGGAACATAGTTTTCACATTGGCCCTATCGATTTAAGGGGAACCCCTGCCGAAACTTTTGAATTTTTATTTGAATTGTTGTCTGAATGTTTTAATTTCAGCAATAGGTATTACCTTGATAATAAGGGGAACCCTTGCCCAAATTTTTTGAATGGTGTTCTGTTATGGGTTTTAATAGATGGTGGAGCTTTCGGTTGCCCTGGAAACCAAACAAGATATTCTGTAATTTTATAAAAAAAGTATTACAAATGTATGCTAAAATTTAAGTTTTGTTTTTCCTTTTGGAAATGCCTTTTATCCAGGTCACCCCTGGTCAAGGTGAGCGATACAGGCTCTTGAGAGCCTCTTGTTTTAAGCAAATGCATAGAAATGAAATTTTGCACCCATATTCATCAATTTTTCATAAGTCAGTATATTGTACATTAAATATTGAAGGAAATATGGAGATGGATATTTCATTCATCCAAAATGATAGGCACCCACAAAAGTCCATTTTAACCGCGATTTACGAACTTATTGCAAACTTCATAATCAAACTGTGAACTTTTACATAGTTTTTATTGTGTCGCCTGTATATGTAGTGTGGGGATACATAAAGGGGTCACTTACGTCGTCGTTGTCGTTGTTGTTTTTATTGTCCGTCTCACTTTTTCGTAACACTTTTCTCAGCACTTACAAACACAGCCAATTCAAATTTTGTATGCGACTTCTATAGTTAGGTTTCATATTGAACTTATAAAATGTAGCTCTGTGGGACATCTGCTTACTGTTTACAGACTTGGAATATTTTCAAAGAATACTGTCAATAGTAAAAATTTTCAAAATATTTTCTCACTAACTACAAATAACAGCCATTTCAAATTCTGTATTTGACTTCAGTAGGGTGATTTACGCTTGTTCAGTTCAGGTCTGCCCGGCATCTACTTTCTGTTTACCAAATTGGAATATTTAAAAAAAAAAATACTGTCAGTGGTAAATATTTTCGTAACATTTTTTTCAGCAACTACAATTCACAGCCACTTCATATTTTGTAATTGACATCAGTTGGATGTTCCGTATTGCGCAAATCGAATTCTTTACTTCCTGTTTACCGACTTTGAATATTTTCAACAAATACTATTAATGGTTAAAAATTTCGTAACACTATTCTAAGCAATTACAAATCACTTAAAATTTTGTATTTGAATTCAGTAGGGGGTTCTATATTACGCTTATCGATTAAGGTATGTCAGACATCTACTTCCTGTTTACCGACTAGGAGCATTTTCAACCAATTATGTCAAAGTAAAAAAAAATGTGACACTTTTCTCAGTAACCACAATTAACTGCTTCTTGAAATTTTTTTATGTGACATGAGTATAACGTTTCATATTGTACTTATCGATTCAGGTCTGTCTGACATCTTTCTTAGCAATTACAAGTCAAATTTACTTCCAATTTTGTATGTGACTTTAGTTTTGGCTTCCATAATGCTCTAATACAATTAAGGTATGTCGGATTTCTACTAAAGAAGTACTTTTATTCATGGATATCAATTTTCGTGGTTTTCATAAATATCACTGCTTCGTCGGTACTTAAATTCGTGGTTTCAAATTCCTTACATTAAGACTCTATAGAAAAAATAATTTTCGTTGGGAACTTAATTTTGTTGTTTAAGCGAACCACGAAATCCACGAAAATTGGAACCCCACGAACAATGGTACTTTCACAGTAATTCCTGTATAATGACATAAAAATTTGTGTTTCCAACAACAGCAGTACTAGTGCAGGCGACACAAGTCTGCCATGGAAGACTCAGAATTTATCCTGTAATGAAATACTTGATTTAAAAAAGGTAAAAATTTCATAGTCTGGACCACCTTTTTGAAATTTGCAACAGTGCTAGACAATCAAAGTAGACCTTTATTTTTTCGTTTAAAGAAGATCCCAATTTCTTTTGTTTAATTCAAATCATTTATCGGCCTGAACTCTAGACTTTGGGATTCAAATCTTCAAGACTAACTTATTGATGATCATAATTAATCCACATTTCAATATCAGTATCTGATCTGTCTTAGTTGAAATTGAAAAAAAAATCGATATTGGTGACTTTAACTTCATCTGCACTGTTAAAGACGTTTTAGTGTCTTCATACTTTAGTTTGTTTCTTTTTCTTCTGAATGATGTGTATAATTTAACCTTATTGCACCATTCTTGCACCATTCATGTATTATTTGGTTAAGTTTTCATTAATTATTCATTACCCTTAAGAATTTCGAACATTTTATGTATGTAATATTACTTATATTACAATATGGTATGTCACAATACTGTATTTCGTATTATTATATTTTACTAAGCAAGAGAAGATTTAATTGGGTGAAAGCAATCATATGACTTCAAAATAACTCTGTTGTTTTAGCAAACAACCTCGATATGACATCACTGTGGGAACAACCCTGTTGTTTCCCGCTGAACAACCCTGATATGACGTCACAGAGAGAAACAACCCTGTAGATTTTAAAAATCACTAGCAGATTATATCAGTCTTCTTTGTGAGATTAAAACCATGATAAGACCTCTTGATTTGGAATTAATGAAAATATTTAAAATATAATAAAACAATTATGGCCCTCTGTTGACCTGAAACATCCAGATTTGTCAACCCTTTTAGGGGTGGTTTCCCTCGGGCAGAGCCCTCGGGAAACAACTCCCTCCTCGGGTTAACAAATCTAGATGTTTCCCTAAACAGCGGGCCATAATTGTATAATGTCTGCTATGTGTTGTATAAACATGAAGGATATGGAGTAAAATGCACATTACAATGCGTGGTAAAACCATATAATGAAACAACGATATCATTGTTGTTCATCATCTTGGAGTCACAATGAGGCCTTCAACAATGAGATTTTCTCATACCGCATAGTATACCTCATTGTATACTAAACACGGCCTCTATCACAGATGTCAGTGGAATTCATAGCTTGATGTCAGGAAACTCTATAGCCATGTTAATTTACCCCCCCCCCTGGAAGCAGGATCGCCAGCAAACATAAAATTAAATCAGGGATTAGCTAACTAATATTGCAACCGCTGTCGTCTGATTTCAATAAAATTAATAGAAGACAACCACATGGAATATAAGGCACCGGATGACACCGTGTGAGTCTTCAGCGAGAAAATATTAAACTGAAAGATGTGGGCAATATAAACAGGTGATCAACTAGGATAACATTTGGAAATTACAAAACTTTTATAGTTTGACAACTTAAATGCACTGAATAATAAAAAAAAAACACCTAATTTTGCTTCAGAGACCATTTTGAAATGTTTTAGTGATTTCTAATTTTGCTTCAGAGACCATTTTGAAATGTTTTAGTGATTTTTCTTTACCCTTTCCCATTTTTATTAACTTTGTTTTTGTTTTCTTTTTATCTGAGAGTTGTGTCTTTCCTCCTGTTTCGTTTGGTTCAACTTGCGTTTGACGTCACAGATAATTTGAAAAAAAACACAGACACTTTGGGTAATTTGAGATTATAAAAAATCGTAAACATATTATTCATATACTTATTATTTATATACATGAATTTTGCAGTCTTTCCCTTTGATGGATTGTGTATGACATTAAATATCATTAAGGTGTTTATGAACGTGATTAACCTTTATTATATCACATCAAAATGGCGTTGATGAGCATTCATGTCTTATTTAATCTCCAAACATTAAAAGTGCAAGGTGGTCAGCTGCCTTTGAGCAACAAAACATCCCAGCTATTTGTTCTTAGAGTGATAATTATAATTTACATCCATCACATAAAATGCCTTGAATTCCTAAATTATGAATTGTTTATTACGTTAGAGTTGATGATTTGTTCTTTTTAATGTTTAATTCTATAGATATTTACAAAAGCTTTTCAAAAGTTCACCTTGATACTGTTTTAAGGGTAATAGTAGTTACACGTATCATAGATTTTGAACTGGTTTTGTTCAAGGGTTAGAAAATGACATTGAGCAACCAGGTACCAATCAGATCTTTAAAAACAAATTTATGTTTTACTGATAGTGTGACGTGTGACGTTAGCGAGGCAGAACATGCTTAACCTTCCGGAGCTCCTGATATTATTTCCGGTTGGGAGTTCACACTATAAGGGCCGTAGTTCTGAAAGTTGTCTTTTTATACCTGTGCCTTGTGGTCGTCTCATGTCCGTGTAATGTCTTTGTTTTTTCCGCTTTCTCGTCTCTTGATTTTGATTTTTGTAATTATCACATTCCTTGTTCCTTTGGTATTCTACTGCAGTTGTATCAAAATCCGAATTGTAACAAGTCTGTAAATGTTATATTTCAGACATGCAAAAAAATCGTAATTTATAGACTTTTGATGTCAGCTTTCTATAGATAATGCACTATGTTTAATAATAATAATTTATTTATAGTGAAGATATATTTTGTGATTTTTATGATTACATTACCATAACGAGAAATTATGATCGAATCTTTTTTAACAGTGTTTTCAATTTCTGTTCCATGGATAAAACAATCATCTTTTATTTTCAAAACAAACCTTTCACTGTATGTTGTTTTTATACGAACACAAAAATTTTTGTGGTCGTATAATGGCATGGTGCTGTCGTCGTCGTCGACGTCGTTTTCGTCGTCGTCGTCGTCGTCGTTGTCGTTGTCGTCTTCTGTAGACACTTTAGTTTTGGGTCAATAACTTTAATTCCAGTTCACTAATCCTTAGGAAATTTTAACACAATGTTCCTTGGAACAAGAGAAAGGCTTTGCTTAGTTTTGGCTATTGTGGCCCCACCTGTTTTTAAAAAAAAAGGGGGCAAAAAGGGTTAAATTTGATGTTTTCACATATTTGACTGTAGAATCTTTATTATTTATCAGATTTTGATGGGGTTTCTTTCAGTGTCCTCCTGAGTAAATTTCCAATCAGTAGCATGCAACGAATTTCACGTGGCATGTGCCGTTCACAAGATAAATGGGACCCAAAAGGGGCGAATTTGAATTTTTTTTTATTTTTAGTCCGATTTTGATGCAGTTTTTTTTGCAATGGATTCCTTATGAAATTTAACGTAGCGCTGCACCATCAGATTTTTGATAACTTGTTTTTTTCTAAGCCATGAGGGGCACAAGGGGGCAAAAATTGTGAATATACGGATTACCTAAAATTTTTATTTCTCATCTGATTTCAATGGGATTTTTTTTCTCTATGTTCCTCTCATTGTAGGCTTTCAGTGATATGTCGACGGATTTAGCGTACCTCTTACTGTTTCCGAGCTATTAGGGGTCAAAGGGGACAAAATTGCAACTTAGAAATATGTAATATCTTTATTTTACATCAAATTTTGATAGACTCTTTTTCTTTGGATTCCTCTTAATGTAAGCTTTCCGTAGTATGTCAACTGTTTTGACACAGCTCATACCGTTTCTGAGCTATAAGGGGTCAAATAGGCCAAATTGCAATATTTCAAAATATGTGAAATCTTTATTTTTCATTGGATTTCAACCTGAGTTTTTTCTTTGGATTTCTCTTGATGGTAATCAACAGAATTTCTTAGCTCTAACAATATGCTAGTAATAAGGGATTAAAATGGCTAATTTTTGTTTTCACAAGTTTGTGTCCAAATAATTTATGTGTCAAGGTCCTTATTGTGTCCAGCAAATTACTGTGTCCACATTCATTTTAGTTTACACATAGTTCAAATTTCAGTGGTCGACATGCTGCGCTTGGCGTAGCCCTTTATTATATTAGGTTTGAGATAATTTTAACTGATAAAAAAACTAAAGCCTTGCAATTGGTGAAAACAACCCCCTTTTTGACGTTGAAAACGGAAAACACTGTTTACAATGTTACATTCATCATTCTACCTCATATAACGCAAAAGTGTGTGTATCTTGTCTTTAACGACAATGAAACCAATATCAACAACCCCTTTTCCTATTCTAATGCTTGTAAAGAAGTAACTAATTAGTTTCCATGACACTTATCAAGGTTATAACATGATACATCTAAGGTCAAATCTGATTGGTAATGTCGCTGCCCTTGGATTCCAGGCATAGCATACGTAATATATTTATACCACGTGATTTATACAACTACGTTTTTGATGTCATATGCTATCTTAAGCATCATTATCTGCTTTCCTATAATCAAAACAACATATATGTTTTTCTTAACTTGAATAAAAGGAGGGGTAAGCAGAATTTTCAATTCTGGTGAAGGATCTATCGGGTAATATTCAATGAATAACCATATGCCTAAAGCTTGACAAACCAATATTTCAACTATTACTATAACCATAAGGATAATACCAGAGTCCCCTTTTTGGTTGATATGTGTGTCTTTATATCCTACTGCACAATGGAAGATTTATTTTTACAAAATGCTAGTACATGCATATAAATAAACTTATGACCTTTAACAGAAATATAATTTACTCATTGGAAAAGGATCGGGCTTGTCCCATTATAAGGATATTATTTTCATGGATAAATTTTAGGCTTACTCGGCAATACTTCGGTTATGTCAAAACAAGAATAAGTCTGTCAATGAATTATCCATTCCGGGCAGGGGAAGACAATTGCAAGGGAAGTACTGACTACCACTGTAAAAGCTTTCTTTAACGTTTTTAAATGTACTATAACTGGTAGGGATGTATGCTTTTTTCTCCCAGCGCGTGAATCTGAGTTCATATCCCATCAGAGTGAAAGTTTCTGTTTTTATTCACCCAGTTCTAGGTTGGATGTAACTGCAGCATGGGATACTCTGTCCTGTTTCTGTATCCCAGGAATCTCTCGAGATCAAGTTTATAAGGAATCATACTCCGCAAGCCGACCGGTGATAGTGGGTCCTAATTATTTACCCCGGCTTACCCTTAGGGCCGTTATGTTTTTCATGAGTATTCAATCAATCGTGTTGGTTAGTTTCTGCTCGAAGGTTATTTTTGTCGACTCAATCAAGCGCATTTGACTGTAGCAGAATATTATACAAAAAGCAAACTTTAAGATTATTGATAATTTTGAACTTATAATTACAAAATAGCAGAAATTTATTCAAGAAGAAGACCTTATGCTAATTGATAATTGTGAACTTATAATAACAAAATAAACCTGATACGTAAAACGGAAGTATTTTTTCAATATGTTTTTGAAACTCATTTGTGGACGTATAAGAAATAAATAGAATATAACTTCAATCCAAATGTATTTTCTGTTTAAGATTGACTTTAAGCAGAAGTTCGAGTTGAAGCAGGCCGGAACTGATGGAAATACTCCTTGAATTTTGGATACCTAGAGTTAAGATAAAGTACAATGTCTGTGTAGCAAAAGTTGAAATTAAAGGAATGGTTTGAACAATCTTTCTTTTTATCGTAGAAATTGTTCTTCATACGCATCAAGGTAAATGCCACCTATACCCCCTCCACAAAAAAAGCCACACCTTGGATTTCCTTTTGTCTGCTGATAAACAATGTTGACGTTAATTTTATCGGCCAGTACAATTCCAGTATCTTTATCCTTACATTCTCTGTGTATGCCTTGTTTGACTCTGTGTGGTTCTTAACAAAATATGTTTTATCTTTTCGTATTACAAAAAAAATGAATACCTGCAATCTCTGTGTTTACTGTGTAGAAACACTGATGTATCGGGTCAAATATTACTGTTTTTAGCTCATTGTTTTGCAGAGTTTGGTAGAAAAGGCAAAAGTTTTGAATGTTTTGTTATGAGATTGGAACTCTTGTTTAACGGGTTTTAATTGAAGGCAGAAATAATTGCCCTAATACCAGTTAGCGGGAAAAAACTAGAGTCCTGTCCTATTGAATAAATATATGCTGACATAGCAAATTATTTTTTTAATTTGAAATGTACCACGACAATCGCCACATGACAACTCCTTTACAATATTTGTATTTGACGAAGAAATAATCGTAGTCAACATAGTTTTATGTAACAAAAAGTCTTTCAGAATACTTCACGTAAAGTTAATAGAATGGCTGGATGATAGCTGACAAAAGACACTGCATAAACATTAATGTAATGTAACAGAATTTAGAATTTAAAAAAAATTCTCCACTGACTGCCATCCTGGATGAAGTACGGACCTGCCGGATACAATTTTAAAAGGGGAGTTTGCAATGACCATTATGGCCATTGTTTTATTTTTTAATTTTCTCAGTATTTTCAGGAAAGAATGTCTTTGAATGTCTTTGAATGTAAAGAATTCGACGAAAAGACGGAGGACGGAGGCCAAGAACCTTGACTATAGCCAAATTAGCAAAAAAAAAATGAATAAAGAGCAATAAACAAAATGAGATACAAACTAATATATCAATAGAAAAATTCGTCCCACTGTGAAATTTCTAGTTTATAGAATATATCCGTAAACACGAATGAAGTCATATGGGCGTCTCATACAGAAGGTGCCATAGTCAATGCCAAAACACGTTATTATGTATATATAAGTTTTCATAATTTTGTAAAATAGTTTGAATAAAAAGTGTAACGATTGATGTCCCTTTGTACTTATCATACCTACTTTCACTTATTTGATTCTAGTAATTTTGTATTCCAATATAAGTAAATTTCCTGAAACTCTAAAAGACAAATTGGTGCAGTCCAAACTCTCAATAAATTTACTTGGAGCTTTTCTAATGATTGCTCTAATTTAACGTAGAACTGATCTGGAACAGTTTTAGAGATACAGTGTTCTAAAACAGTCATGATCCAAAACTGTTTTAATAGCAGTCATCGTGTATAATTGTTCTAAAAGCAGTCATGTCAAGAACAGTTCTAAAACGGTCATAACCTGTTCTAAAAGCAGTCATGGTCAAGAGTTGTTCTACAATCAGTCATTGTCAAGCTATAGGTTCTAAAATCGGTCATATCCTGTTCTAAAAGCAGGCATGGTCAAGAGTTGTTCTTGAAGCAGTCATGGGCAGAGTTATTCTAAATAACAGAATACCGAAGTTTCTGTTAATTTGGATTCTTCATATGCGCATGTCGACAACTTATGTCCCTTCAGTGCAGAAGAAATCAAAATATTTGAAAATCCATATACTGAAATATACATTTTGTATGTTAAGGCTAATAAAGAAGAAATTACCAATAAGATCGGGACCATCTAAGAATATATCTATTCGAGAGAAATTACTCCTTTGTTTTAACGAAATAGTTTTGTAAAATTAATATATTGCAAGTTTTCTAATGAAGTCGGTGTTCGAGCCAGCATCGAAGTACTGGCTACTGGGTTGAAGAATATATTCGGCGACTAACAGCCCACCAGCAAAGGCATTGTGACCCGCTGGAAATAGATAACAAATTACCGAAGTTGCCGTTAATTTGGATTCTGCATATGCGCATTTCTACAGCTTATGTCTTTTCAGTGCCGATTAAATCAAAATATTTGGAAATCCATATACCAAAGTATATGTAAAGGCCGAAGAACAAATAACCAATAAGATCTAAATCGAAATGCCAAAATCAGCGAAGGACAAAGCTTGAACAAAATTTTGTTAAATATATATATTGCAAGTTTCCTGATGAAATCGGTTTTAGGGTCAGCACCGAAGTACTGGCTACTGGGCAATCATCTTAGCAGTCATCGTAAAAAGTTGTTCTGATTAGTGGTCAATGATAAAGTTATTATTATTTAATGCTATTTTTTATATAATATAATTGTCTGCCAGTGATGTAATAACAAAGTCTTGCTCTTGATTTATCAAAAAGAGACACAGAAATTCTATACCTTGTGTAAAACTTAGTAAATGCAAACCGAGACACCATTACTCCCTCCGAAACCTGAAATATCCTTTCAATGTCAACAAATCTTTTCCCATGATTTCGAAGAGCGTGCATTCTTTGCCTAGGGAAGGGACAAAGTCCATACACTTTTACAGGCGGCAGATTTCACGCGCAATTGTCACAAATTATCTGTCCCTTAGAGTTTGTGACCCTTACAGAACTGCTCTACCGTATGATCATTTTTAGAACTTCTTACATTAGAACTGCTCTTCTGTATGACCGCTTTTAGAACAGTTCTTATCTAACTTTAAAAATTACAATTTTTCTGACCACTTTCAGAACTGCTCTGTCTATTGCCACTTTTAGAACTGCTCTTCTTTCTCGTGACCACGTTTAGAGCTTTTCTAAGTAAACTTAGAAAATGACCGTTTTATGACAATTTCTAGAACTGCTCTATGACTGCACTAAGTCAAATTCATTCTAAGTTAGCTACCATATAACTTTGAATACTTTTAGAAGAAGTATTTAATAAATAAATTTGTTTTCAAAATTTTCACAAGAATAACATCAAAGTTACACAGATGGTGCGGGAATCAATTTGGATTTTGACGGTTTTGTCGGATGTATGACAAACGGACTCTTTCACATTGTGAGTGTGAAAACATGAACTCAATGCTCAACTGCGATCATGCTGCTTTGAAAAAGCAACAGAATCCACCTATTCGTTGGTCAATTATATTTTCTACTACATGGTCTTATGAATCAGCATTTCAATGATGGCACAAGCCCGTTGAAATAATATTTTATAAAAAAAAATAACGAGTGTCCGCTTTGTGCAGTCTCTAGCATTGGGTAATGTGTGTTTAATTTTTTTTTTTATTTTATCACCATGAAGACAACTTTCCAAACAGTTCAGGTCTCTGACTCAGTACAAGGATTGGTTTTACTTATGCAAGCCATTCCTAAGTTATTATTTATGAAGAGTTCTGTTTGCGTCATTGGTTTGATTGTTTTTAACACATTTTCTTTTAAGTTGTCAAATAAAGTTAATCACACAGTATGACAGTATGGGAGTGTCCAGATTTTTCGTGTATTTACTTAACAATTTTGTTAAGAAAGTGTAAGATTTGAAGTTGGTTTTCAAGATATTAAATTTCAAGAACGATCAAGACATTTTAAGTTAGTTATAGGTCAAATAAGATCAACTTGTTAATTGCGTTCAGGAACGATGAAGACGAGTAAAGTGTGTTAAGATAAAACAAGATCTCGATTTGATCATGTTTTGATCTTGTTTGATCGGAACAAACTTAACACATCTTAATCGCTCTTGAAAGCAGTTATCTTGTTTGGTCTTGATAAACTGGGCATGTCTTGCTCGTTTAAGAAAGCCATTATCTTAAATACGACTGAAATTTACTGTCTAAGCAAAGTTGTGTAAAGCCTTGCAAGATCATTATAAGATCAAAATGGCTAAACAAGATCATAACATATCTGCTAGTGACAACTGATCGTCATTTTGTGAAGGAAATAAAGTTAATCAATTCCTTGTGTTTAAAAGTTGGTTGGTTACACGTTTAGCGCCACAAAATCGCTTACATAGTCTAATGAATAGATTTGTATTTTCAACGGCGCTTCAGTTTTTTTAATTCATTTGAAAATAAACCATAGATATACCATTGGTACATAGAAAAAAGACTAATTAATACCTTAGCCCGTTTTTTTTTCATTATTGCAGTTGTTTGTTTCTTTTTTACCGTTTATAAAATCGTTTTTTCTTGTAGCAATTTTTATATTATCAAAGATTTATTCTAGAGAGTTTAGGTCTCTCAATAGGTACAAGGATTGGTTGCTCTGATACAAGCCATTCCTACGTTATTGACATTATAGTCAGCACACTTTTTGAGTCAATGGTATTAATTCTTTTAACACATTTTTCTCTATATGGTGATATAAAGTTCATCAAACAGTATGACATAAAGGATGTGTCCATATAGTAAATAATTTAAAATTTAGGTGTATGGCTTCTTTTTTTCTTTCTTTTTTTTATAAATTTATACCTTGGTTACTGAATTCATAACAAGAGATAACTATTTTGACAACATATGTAATTAAACAAATACAAAGAGATAAGTGATACATTTCTTTAGCATGCCATTCTATCAACTAACATCATTACAGATAAACATCAGACCAACATATGTCGTATACCTTATAGAGACAACATAACAAAACTTGCCGTAAAGTAACGCAAATGACCACAGCTTTGCACGATATTGATGTTTGTGCATAGTGACTTCCTGTTGAAATTCTTTGTAATTTTTAGTTTCTTTACCCGAACGCCAACTTGTTCAATGTTTGTTTTATTCTATCTTTTGACGTACTTTTTTTTTATTTTATTGATTTCACAAAGTGTCTCCCTAAAGTGTAAGAGTGCGACAATGACAAATCTCTGTAAGTGAAGAAAAACTTTTTTGGGGCATAAATATGGGAAAAAGTTGAGATGATGTAAAAATATACATTCATGAGGAGAGTTCAAGGCAAAAAGAAATAGAAAGTAAATGTAATAGATTATAATTATATAAAACAACACAAACAAATATAAGGAACAAAAAAGAGGCTCTCAAGAGCCTTTATCGCTCACCTGGACCATATCTGAAATAGAGGGATAAATGGCATATCCAATAGGGTCCAGAATTTGAACTATGTTTCCTTGCAACCTTGGATTGGATATAGACATACCAGATGCAAGGAGAACAAATTTTGAATTGGTCACACAACGACTTTTATGATGGAGTTTGGTTCCAATAGGATTAGCGGTTTCACAGACCTTATTCTTTTAAGGAGATACGGTCCTGAAAAAAAAGTAATAAAAGTTATATAAAAATGTTACCTATAGATAGGAAAAATGTCCCTTGTCAAAAAAATGAAATAAAATGTATATGTACATGACTTGGTTTCCATGGCAACGGCCTCCGAAAGTGCTATATTCTTGTATTTAAGATGATTTTATGTGGCATGTAAAGATCAATGAAAAAATATTGAACCTATTTGTTTGAAATAGGTTTTTGCCAGCATAGACATGCTTAAGGTACAAGCTTTTGGTATACAGAAAATAAATATTAGATTGTATATTCTTGTCAAACTAAGAATCAAGAAATTTCGAAATTTGTCAGATTTTTCGATAATTTTATGCTCATTTTGGCTCATAAAAAAGAGGATAAATAATATTTGGAATAATTAACATTATTTTTTTTTAATTTAATTTAAAAGCATTTATAATAAGCTAAATTATGGTAGACAAAAAATATAAGTACATGATAAGGATAAAATGTTACAGAGGTAAATCTCGAGGCTACCTGTTCCATATAATTTTATACAGTAGACGCCATTAACTGAAAAAAAATTAAGGAAATGGCATTGGAGATTATGTCTGTACTATTAAAAAATTTCTTTCAATAAAACACACAATTTGGCAAAGCAATTACACAGAAATTTATTCATTTCTTACCATAAGAAGTAAAAAGGATAAAAAAAAAACAGAAAAATACCCCCCTTTTTTGTGTTAACTACATGTACCTATATGTGCAAGCATTCAAACAATTTGTCATCTTTTGCACACTCGCACAATTCTTGGTTTGAAATGTGTTCATAAAATACAGTACACCTTCAGTTTAACCCTGTGCTGCCTTTTAATTTTAGTGTCA
>MJUU01073751.1:40852-62511 GCA_002080025.1 Modiolus philippinarum | reverse complement strand
GGGTACGGAGGGGGCTGGCAGCATTTTGTTTCTATATTCGACTTTGTATATTTTCTATGAAGATTTGAATTCTTAATTATAGAAATATTGAATATATATTGCCTTGTTGTGGAGATACTGATGAAAATCTAAAAGCACTGGAAGATCTCCTGTAAGTGGTATGGCTAAAAACCACAAATTATGAAACAATACATCTGAACGTAGCAATAATGGCAAACAATTTACAAATCATGGCCAATATAAATAAGTGTTATGTGTTTCTCTTCACATTGTTGAGACATTCAGTTTGGCCTTTTATAAAACTTTATAATGTCAAATAGCTCCTTGATATGATCTAGACTTTAATTGTGTCTCAAATGAATGAATTATTTTAAAAAACCAATAAAAGGCAACACCGAGGGAAGTATGATAGGACCGCAGCATGTTGACCCCTGAAATTTGCACAAATTCATTATGAATGTTTGAGTCCCTAAATAACCTGTAACAAAAAATCTGGGGTAAGTGGGAGGGTTTTATTTTTTTTTAACTGATTTTCATTAAAAATGATAGGAATTTAAAGAAGAATTCTGAATAATTGAAAATTAAAAAAAATTGTGCTTAGAAAAATGGGGTGGACACACGGTAGATGGGGATGAGAATCAATTTATTTGATGCGAACAATGTTTTGTGCAGTTGGTAATAAAATAGGATAACTCATTTACACTGAAGCATGCAATGTAGGTCATAAATACATATACAATCAATGTGCATTTATTGACAAGAGAATCAAAAAACAAAATTTAACCAAAGTCATTCAAGCATGAAATGTTAGATATGAACACCTAATTGTAGTTGAATTGGGTAGTACACATAGAGGTGAATGTTGTGATGTAATGCCATGGAGGTACATTGTATCATGCATGGCTGTTGAAAAATGTACCTTAATCCAAATTTAACTTTAAATTTAAAATTCACTCAAGTGTGAAATGAAGGTCATGGGCATCTAATTCTTAGTGCTTTGGGTAGAACTCGTTAAAGTGAATGTTATGATGTAATACCATAAACATATCATGTATGCGACGAAAATGTGTTACGTACGGACCCACACACTCATGCACACACCGGACTGAAAACAATACAAACGTATATCCCTTATCATTGATTGGAGTGGCAGTATAAAAATTGTATTCCGATTTTCCTCAAAAACAAAAGAGAGCTTCCTTTGGTCAAGTTCAACCTCAAGTATTGAAATTATTTAAATCTGTGAAAGCAATCTTAAGTTATCTTACAACATAGTCTTGATTCTCAAAATACGCATTTTTTCATGTAAAACTATACATATTTCCCCAAAAATTGTTTTCTAATTTTTCTCAAAAACAAAATAGAGCTTCCTTTGGTCAAGACTAATTTTGAGTAAAAAAAAATCATGAAATTCCATGAAGTTATTCTTGAGTTATAGTACGACATTGAAAAAGCTGAGAGACAGACTGATTACTATAATAACAAGAGAAGGGCAGTTGGAAACGACAGCTCATCCCCTCGCCCGTTAATTGAATGTTTGTCTAGTAACATAAGCACTCAAGGAAGTTGTACTATTCAAGATCTGGCTTGTTACTTAAATCTGAGCCAGTCATGCAAGAAATGTTGTGACCTTATTTCAATCAGGAGCCTCAAACCTATAGCATATGTATCTACTGATGAAAGATTAATCTTCTGCAAGTTGTAGTATCTAAAATCCAGACTGTAACACAAACTTAATCCTAAGTCACTCAATGACACTCATGCATGAAATGTAGGTCAAAGTTACCTAATTTTTATCTGGAGCTTTGTAACTTTGCAAGATGCATCTACATACAAAATATTATGCTTCTACGAATTGTAGTATCTAAAATCCAAGCTGTAACACAAACTTTTAACATAAGTCACTCATGCATGAAAATGATGAAATGTAGGTTAAAGTGACCTAATTTTTATCTGGAGCTTTGTAACTTTACCAGACGCATCTGCATACAAAATATTATTATTCTACGAATTGTAGTATCGCTGATCTGGACTCTTACAAAAACATAAACCTAAGTCACTCACGCATGAAATATAGGTCAAAGTGACCTAAATTTACCTGGAGCCTCTGTACTTTCCAAGACGCATCTACACACAAAATATTATTCCTCTACGACTTGTAGTATCCCAGATCTTGACTCTTACAAAAACTTTAACCTAAGTCCTTCATGCATAAAATGTACGTCAAAGTGACCTAATTTTTACCTGGAGCTTCGCAACTTTCCAAGACGCATCTATATACAAAATATTATTCCTCTACGACTTGTAGTATCCCAGATCTGGACTCTTACAAAAACTTTAACCCAAGTCACTCATGCATGAAATGTAGGTCAAAGTTACCTAATTTTTACCTGGAGCGTCTTAACTTTACAAGACAAATCTACATACAAAATATTATTCCTCTACAGGTTTTAGTATCCAATATCTGGACTCTTACAAAAACTTTAACCTAAGTCACTCATGCATGAAATGTAGGTCAAAGTGATCTAATTTTTATCTAGAGCTTCGTAACTTTACAAGACGCATCTACATACAAAATATTATTCCTCTACAAATTGTAGTATCCCAGATCTGGACTCTTACAAAAACTTTAACCTGAGTCACTCATACATGAAATGTAGGTCAAATCCACCTATTCTATATATCAACCTCAAGTTCTCCTCAAGATGCATCCATGGACAAAACATTGTCCATCTACGACTTGTTATTCAAAAGATATATGGTCTTAAGTTCGAACGGACAAACGGACGAACGGGTATAACGCTATATCCCCTCCCCAACTTCGTTGGGCGAGGGGATAATAAATGAACATAAAGTACATGATGACATGCCCCTGCATAAGGTACAGATTAAAAAGTGGTTTCTTATTAAAGATGTTTGTGTCTGTAAGACACATACATTTTACAATGCCCCCCAAAAAAATATTTTGACTGTATCCTCTATGTCAAAATTGCCAAAAAAGTTCAACATTGTATTTTTTTCATAAAAATACACCAAAATCAAAATCAATACTAAAATCATATCTTCATTCTGCAAAACAAAAATCAGTTCGAGTTGGACAAAGAGAAATATATGCCAAAATAATGGCTAGAAGAAATATCACGAACAAACTATGTACCCCCTACAGACGGACAGGGGTAAAATGCCCCTGACTTATTGTCCCGGGGCCATAAAAAAATTATAGCTGCAATAAATATACAAATCCACATATTGTTCATATGCAAACAAAGAAACAGCACAAGTCCCAAGAAATGCGATAAAACTTTACATGAAATGAAAGTACATGTATGGTATGAAAGTATGTCATCTAATTTTAAGTGCAAAGACAACAGCTTCAAATTTTTTTTTCATATGGACTCCCTAAAGAAACACATAATTAATCAGAAATTAACATTAAAACAGAACTGTGTTAGTAAAATTAACATGTTAAAATGAAAATCTGCATGCATGTTGGTTGTTTTCAGACCTGTCCAGACACTAAATAGTGTTGAAATTAATTAAAACACAACACATAAACAGTATCTAGGCAATATCAGATACATGTATATCCAGTTCACAGCTGGCTAAAAACTGGTCCCTTGGAAACATTATTAACGAATAAAGAAGTCAGTACATTATAATCATTATAATAAATGACCGATGCAGCTTTATCAATCATGTCACCAAACCTTAGCCTTCTCATGGGTTTTCTTGGTTGGGGGTGGCATTGGTAGTGATTTCTTGATTGCCTGGTGTATTTTTCAACTGATGCAGTGTACATGTAGTATCAGACCCCTTTTCAATTAAGATTACAATATTTTTGTGAAAATTTTCTAAAGTTTCAATATTTTAGTAAATAATTCTTGATTACATGTGCAAACAGTTAATCAAATCAAAACAAATCAAGTATTTATTGTCATATAAACATACATGTAGTTTGTGACATTAACAAATAAAACATGCAAGTAAAGAAAAATAATAACAGAGTTATGAGTCCCCTGTTAATGAATACTTGATTAGATAGCAACCCCTTTCATGAGCAGCCTCATAATGCAGTAACGGGTACTTTAGCCCATTATACGTGTTCGCACCAGGTCCATTTGCTAGTTGGGTTTGTTTACTTTGCAAGTAACGTGTCATGTTAATTATATATGTACCTGATAAAATCAGTATTGAAATTAAGATTTATATTTTTTACAAATTGTTGACTTTGAAGTGCTAACTGGATAATTTAAGGATGCTCGCTGGTCACGTTTTGGTATTTCTGTCAGATTTTCAGACTCTTCTGGTTTTATTCATTCAAAAGCTTCATCATGATTATGAGCATTATAATTTTTTGCCCACGCACCCCTATATTTTGTTTGATAATTTCATTTTATACATCTTGAGCAGCATTCTAACAAAATTTTATTAAACCATGTTTATTTTATCACATTTGATCATGGAAAAACATTACTTAATCTAAACCTTTGATAATTTCAGAGGAGTAAAATTTCCTGCCATATATCTCAAATTGACATCAGCAACCTATATCATTCTAATGCACATATGTTTGTTACACTAATTTTGATTGATTTTTGTTCACTAAAACTACTTCTTTTTCAGTTATCTAACTAAAAATTATATTCATTTGAAATCGTATTTATTGAAAATTATTGAACATATTGAAAGTTTAGAATGTTTAATTAACCTAAAGCATTTTGTGGATTAGTACTGAAACTAAGCAACACAATTATGTTTTTTTTCTAGCACTTATGCATATGCAGAAACTAAATTAACAGTTACTTCGGTATTTTGTTATTTTATATGTCACATGTACAATCGAACATCTCAACAGATAAATGACATAATATATTAGAGCGATTTTTCTGCCATCAAATAATTGGGGGATTATGCAAAAGTAATATTTTGATTTTTTTATGTCTACTCTGAATAGTATCCCATCCTGGTTCCCTTTATATTTTCCACCTGGGGGGTCCCTTGCGAAATCCTGTAATTATCCTTTCGGCTTGAAGTTGGATAGATTCAATAAGATAAGACTCCTCTTCGGTAAAACATTATCCCAAACTACATTTCCATATTCCAGAATAGGTCTAATAAAACCAATAGAAATTTTTTCAAGGGACTGCCTTATCAAGTTTATTTTTAAATACCTCATTATATGCTTTGGTGTAAATATCTTGGATATGAACCCCCCTCTCATTTAGCACTAGAAAAAAAGTTTAATCCAAGATGTTTATGAAGCTTATGACTAGTACTGTGTTACACCTACATGTTGATGTACATATAGTATGAGAAAGAAAAGTCAAATACCGAGACAACTTTGTCAGTCTGTGAAAATCTTCAATATCATATATTGTGGCTGTGACTTATAAAACGCACAGAAATAAATGTCTCTATTTTGGGCGAATGGACGCTGTGCGAATAGACTCGGATTCTCAAAATACAAAATTCACCATGATTACCCGGCACTGTCCCCTCCTTTTTCCATGAAACTGACAAAACGCCAAATATGATGACATAGGTAATTGTTTCCAGTTGTTATTAATGAGATTCTGCTCAAATGCTATAATATAGACAGTGGTAGATACAGACTTACTGCTAAGGGGTCTGATTAATAATTTATCAAGGGGGAGGGGGGCAGAACCAATTTTCCCCAAAACAATTATCAGGAATTTTAAATATTTCCCAATGTACAGGGGCCCGGGCACCCCTGGATCAGCCACTCGTAGACTTGGCGAATGTATTTAAGACAAATTTTCGTTTTTGACAAACTTTGTGGTTTTGTCGTGACACGAAGGTAAATTTTGCAATATTTTTCGATTTCACGCGTGTTAAGAAACCCTGAATGGTTGCAGCTAAAAGGGCCTCTGACAGGTGTTTTCAATTCAGATAAAATAATCATAAAGTATGTTCCAGATTAATCGGATTGTTGCTTGTGGACTCCTCGTGTTCGCTGTTGTTTAAAAAATGGCACTGAAAATCAATCGTCTTGTCGTAATCATCAATGATTGCTAAATATTTATCAAAAAATATAATTTAACGCATTTCAGTGATAAAATCAATCATATTTATTGCAAATATATAATAATAACATCAAATAATTTCGACACAATTAGTTGCGATCTTTACACTTTAACGACAGTTGGAGTTGCGCGAAAGATTCAAAATCGTCAGGATCATAACACCTTAATGGAGTTCAATATAAACTATGTTCCCGCCGATGGCTTCTTGTATAAGATACTTTTCTGCATTATACCTTTTTTGTAGGGACCATCTAAGGACCTTTGTGACAAAGTGGTTCTAACTGGACTAGTTGTTTCTTAGAAGATCTTTTTATGTCTTTTCCATAGGGTCCAACGTGAAAACTATGGTTCTTGCTGGCCGGCTATCTTGGATGAGGTACGGACGTTCCGGATACTTCTTTTTGGGGGAAGTACCATATAAGTCATCTAAGGACCATTGTTACTAATTTTGGTTATAATTGCACTGGAACTTGCTAATAAGGTCTTTGAACGTGTTTTACATAGGGTCCAATGTTTAAACTATGTTCCCCACTGTCGGCCATCTTGAATGAAGTACTGGCCTGTCGGATACCTTAAAGGATCATATAAGGACTATTGTGACCAAGTTTTCTTTATAATTGAACTGGTAGTTTCTGTGAAGTAAATTTTTGAATGCCTTGGCTTTTCCATAGGTTCTATATTACAACTACGTTCCTTGCTGGCGGCCATCTTAGATGAGGTACGAACTTGTCGGATACAATTTTTTAAGGGGACCACCCAAGGATTATAGTGACCAAGTTTGGTTTAAATTCGTCTAGTTGTATCAGAAGAGATCTTTGAAAAAACAGTTGACGACGGACGGCAAGTTATTAGAAACGTCCATCCTTCTATAGTCAGGTGAGCTAAAATGGGTAAAAATGTCGACAAGAGTGAATAAATGAAACACAGTAAAAATAAAATCAATGTCAGATTCAACACCAGAAACCTAGTTATGGAGGTAAATTACACATTCACAATATTTTCAGAGCAATAAACGCTGTCGAAACAATCTTCTTTAAAGGGTAAAAGGCTATGTTTACCCTTTTTTATTGGACCATATTTGTATCGTTTTATTCCCCCCCTCGAAAAAAATTAAGTACAGAAATCAATCTTGTTTTAGACGTACACCTTCAATTATTATGTAGAAATGTTGCATATCCCCGCAGATGCCAAATAATTTATTGGAATATTGATATCGGTCTTGTTGTAGAAGATATCATTTTAAAACAATAGGATTGCGAGCGTTGCATTAGGAGTTTTACTTTTGTTGAAAAATTGTTGACTATATAGTCTGTAGATGCGTAATAAGCTTTTCGAAATTCTGATTCCGGTTCCAACTTTGCTGAATTTTTATGAATAAAAAATTGGAGGCAAGTAATTTTTGAAATCTTATATATTGGTATTCTCAAATACCGAACATTATTCTCCAATATCGAACATTATTCTGAACACTTAAGTTTAAAAAAAAAAACATTACATTCCAAATTTGACATATTACCTGAAACTCTCAAAGTTCACATATTTTTTTAATCTATCATGGTGAATGAAAGGATATGGAGTAAATACACATGAGACAAAGTCTCTACAAATACATGCTAAAAACAAGCAAAGGAACAACGCTTTTATTGTTGTTCTTCATCTTAAAGTCACCATGAGGCCTTCAACAATGAGCTTTGCTCATACCTCATAGTAAGTTCAAGACGGCCCCTAGCACCGGTTTGAGCGGAATTCTTTGCTAATTGTCGAGCAACGCTACATCCATGTCTTTATTGGTCATAGGTGCGGGATTGTCAACAAACATTAATTAAACTGGCAAAGAGCTCTTACAATCACTGTCATCCTTTGCCCGACAAAAGCACTAGTGTCTTAAGCTAGTGGACGATTACAACGTATAGACAAACACAGGGCACTCATCAAGTCGAATGTAAGAAAACTTGGCGTTATAAAATAGTGAGATGTCGGCACTTTTAACAGGTGGTCAGAATTACATTTCGAAATTACAAAAATAAATGCAAAAATTTGAAAGTATGTATAGTATATCCATATGAGAAATTCTCTCACGCACAAGTACACCATAACTGAAATATATAGAGAGCATACATCTCTCGCATGGGGAATCGTTTTACGGACTCCACAACGCAGGAGAGAGAAACTCTAGTCGTAAATGGTGAATGAAAGGATATGGAGTAAATACACATGATATATACATATACACATTTAGAATTCGTTAAAAAAACATTTTCAAGCTATTTCCGTTTCCGAGCTTAAAGGGATTAAACTTTATGTTTTTTTCTTACTTTTGAATAGCTTATAACTGAGTTAGCACCGAAAATACCTTTATGAGTATTATACCATAGATCAATGTTGATTTGTTCAATGTATATAAAGATATTAATGGGCAAATACTACAAATATCCATGCAGCCTTAGCGTTGGTTACCATATCAATTCGTAAAAAAAAAACATTTTTGTGCAAAAGTCTTTACTATTAAAATAATATAGATAGGATCACATTTGAAAGAACCATTCAGCATATCCACCGTACAAGGTCATTTTAGCTTGTCACGACCTTGAAATAATTTAGAAAACGAAGGCCATGATGTTAAGGTCATACGAAAAAAGCCGCAGATTTCAGCAGACAACGGCTGAAATCAATTATTTAAATGGCTTTGACTTACATGCATATGATCTTCAGGAGATTTCAAGGTCATAATCTGTTGAACTGGCCCCTCTCTAGATAAATAATGTGTTAGAGATGTATGCTCTTAATTTTTCTTAGATATGGTGTACTTGTGCATGAGATTATATCTCATGTGTACACTTTGTTCAATTACTTTTATCTAAATTTATGTAAATTCTTAAACCTAAGGTTCAACTCCCTCCAACGTAGTTTTGGACTTAGCTATATTCGATAATACTGAATATTCGGATTTCGTTTGGTTTTATGCTTTAATTTTTTTTTTGAATTAGGGATTTCCTTGTTTGGGTTCTATTGCTGCTGATGAGGAATTAGTTTCCGAAATTGCCATATTGCTCAATTAAATTATTGCAGTTGGAGTTAACATATGTCTTGTGCTCTCATGTTCATTTACTCCATATCCTTTATAAAATATTTAATACAGGAGTTTGACTTTTAATGCAGTGTGGAGTTGGTAAAAGAATTCCGTGTGTAAAAGATGCAAGCTCTTTATTTTTCTTAGATATGGTGTACTTGTGCATGAGATTATATCTCATGTGTACACTTTGTTCAATTACTTTTATCTAAATTTATGTAAATTCTTAAACCTAATGTTCAACTCCCTCCATTGTAGTTTTGTCCCTAGCTATATTTGATATTACTGATTATTCGGATTTCGTTTGGTTTTTTGCATTTTAAACTTATTTTTTGGGGGGGATTAGGGATTTTCTTTGTTTAGGTTCTAGTGCTGCTGATGAGGAATTACTTTCCAAAATGGACATACAGCTCATTTAAATTATTTAAAAAAATTAAAATATATGTTGTGCAATGGCAACAAATTAATGTAAATAAACAAAGTAAAAATGGAAAGGTAGGCCACAATTAAAAGGTAAAATTAAACAAAATATACAACTAAAAAAACAGGTAAAATAACCAAAACGGGTAAAAGGAAAGTGTGCCCAACGTTTCGGCCAGTACGGCCTTCTTCTGGGGGCAACCGGGACAGAAAAATCAAAATTGTTGTAGAGGATACAAGAGAAGACTACTGACTAACGTGTAACGAAAAATTACCTGTAAAAATCATGCTTAATCTTAAACTTCATCCAAAAATAAACAAAACATTTGTATACTGTACTGTGCAATCGTGTAATTTTAAATAAAGTGAAATCATAAAATGGACTGTTTCTTAACATTCATGCCAAAGGGTCGAACAGTCCCTAGAAAATGGATTTTTTGTTCAAGGAACTGTCGTTGTTTTTCACCCGCACTAGTTTGTAAAAGGACAGTTACGTGCATGTCTGGTATGCTGTGGTTGGGTCGCCGAAAGTGTTCATCTAAGAGGCAGATTTTTCCATTGGTGACGCTCTGTTTATGTTCGACAAAGCGATCACCCAATCTACGACAAGTCTCGCCCACATAGATCATCTGGCATAGTTTGCAACCAACAGCATACACTACGTTTTCAGTANCCGCACTAGTTTGTAAAAGGACAGTTACGTGCATGTCTGGTATGCTGTGGTTGGGTCGCCGAAAGTGTTCATCTACGGGGCAGATTTTTCCATTGGTGACGCTCTGTTTATGTTCGACAAAGCGATCACCCAATCTACGACAAGTCTCGCCCACATAGATCATCTGGCATAGTTTGCAACCAACAGCATACACTACGTTTTCAGTACTGCAGGTGAAACCATTTTTTGTTTGAAGACGTTAGCCGGTCCTACTACTTCATCTCTTTCCCAAGTGAAATTACAAGTCAGACAGGGAGATCGCTTACATTTTCTAGAGCCCTTGAATTCACAGGGAATTTGAGGAGTAGCATTCTTGAATGAGCTAGTGACAAGGTGCTGTTTTAGACTCTTCCCTTTTCTGAAGGCCGCAATCGGAGGCGAATCCTGGAAAACTGCTGACATGTTCGTCCTTGAGAACTATGGATTTAAAGTTACAGATCAAAATGTTTTTAATTGCTTCGTTATGAGGGTGGTATGTCAGAACCAACGGCACACGGTCGTCGGTATTTCTCACCCTCTTCTCCATAGCCTCAGATCTGGTCACTCGGGAAACTGAAATCATAGCTCGATCCAAAACTTTGCTTGGGTAGCCTCTCTTAACAAAAACAGATTTCATTCTGTTACATTGAGCCTTGAAGTCCTGCTCATCGCTACAAATCCGACGAAGTCCTAAAAATTGTGACTTTGGAATTGCATCTTTGCATGACTTGGGGTGACAAGACCCATAATTTAAGTAACAGTGGGCGTCTGTCGGTTTGTAAAATACGGAGGTGGAAATTTGCCCATCCTTTATGGAACAATTAATGTCGAGAAAAGAGAGACTATCTTTGGCAATATTAAACGTGTATTTGATGGCCGGATGGTAGGGGGAAACATAGTCAATGAAAGACTTAAGTTCATCTTCACTTTTTGAGGACACCCCAAAGACATCATCAATGTATCTTTTGTAAAGTTCTGGGACGGGTCCTATATATTCGGAGAACATTTTTTCCTCAAGGTAGCCGACAAATAAACAGGCAAAGCTTGGACCCATTTTGATAGTCTCGGATTTGTAGCGATGACCAGGACTTAAAGGCTCAATGTAACAGAATGAAATCCTTTTATGTTAAGAGAGGCTACCCAGGCAAAGTTTTGGATCGAGCTATGATTTCAGTTTCCCGAGTGACCCGATCTGAGGCTATGGAGAAGAAGGTTAGAAATACCGACGACCCTGTGCCGTTGGTTCTGACATACCACCCTCATAACGAAGCCATCAAAAACATTTTGATCTGTAACTTTAAATCCATAGTTCTCAAGGACGAACACATGTCAGCAGTTTTCCAGGATTCGCCTCCGATTGCGGCCTTCAGAAAAGGGAAGAGTCTAAAACAGCACCTTGTCACTAGCTCTTTCAAGAGTGCTACTCTTCAAATTCCCTGTGAATTCAAGGGCTCTAGAAAATGTAAGCGATCTCGCTGTCTGACTTGTAATTTCACTTGGGAAACAGATGAAGTAGTAGGACCGCCTAACGTCTTCAAACAAAAAATGGTTTCACCTGCACTACTGAAAACGTAGTGTATGCTATTGGTTGCAAACTATGCCAGATGATCTATGTGGGCGAGACTTGTCGTAGATTGGGTGATCGCTTTGTCGAACATAAACAGAGCGTCACCAATGGAAAAATCTGCCCCGTAGGTGAACACTTTCGGCGACCCAACCACAGCATACGTGACATGCATGTAACTGTCCTTTTACAAACTAGTGCGAGTGAAAAACAAGGACAGTTCCTTGAACAAAAAATTATCCATTTTCTGGGGTCTGTTCGACCCTTTGGCATGAATGTTAAGAAACAGTCCATTTTATGATTTCACTTTTTTTGAAATTACACGATTGCACAGTACAGTATACAAATGTTTTGTTTTGTTTTTTGTTTTTTTGTTTTTTTTTGGATTAAGTTCAAGATTAAGCATGATTTTTACAGGTGATTTTCGTTACACGTTAGTCAGTAGTCTTCTCTTGTATCCTCTACAACTTTTTCCATTTTTCTGTCCCGGTTGCCCCAAGAAGAAGGCCGGATTGGCCGAAACGTTTGGCACACTTTCCTTTTACCCGTTTTGGTTATTTTACCTGTTTTTTAGTTGTATATTTTGTTTAATTTTACCTTTTAATTGTGGCCTACCTTTCCATTTTTACTTTGTTCATTTAAATTATTTCAGTTGGGGTTAACAAATGTGTTGTGGTCTCATGTTCATTTACTCCATATCCTTTCATAAAACATCTTATCTTATTATTTTCAAAAACAATGAACTTGTGTTATGTTTAATGAGTTTTTGGTTTATACCAACCTAAAAAAAGTAAAAGAACAAGCAAAAAGGTGACAGGTCGTGCCAAATTATTTTGATGGTTACAGAGAATTTCTCTTAATATTTATGGTTGACCAGCATCCGTAGATTATAAACAGTATAACTACAGCCATGTGAATGAAATTCATAAAATAGTTCAAAATAATCGAACAACCGATAGGTGTATTGCACGATTGTATTATAATTGGAACGAAGTGCTGACTTACAAATAATGAATTAATTATTGACGCAAGAGAAAGCATGTTAGTAACACAATTATATTTATGTACAGGTGATAGCACATAATTATTTAGTTCGAAAATATTTTTTATCTAGAACTAATAGTAAAACATGGTGCAATTATTGGGCATATTCGACCATCTGCAAACTATATAAAATTGTCAGTGTATTTAATTGTAAGGGGGAAATAAATAAGAACAGACACAAAGTACCATTGCCCGATAACACAATGGCCCTAAAACCCCCTTCACATACACGTCTTACACTCTAAAATTCACAAGATTCGCAAAACTAACACAACTCTTGCGAATTAAACATTTTTACTAGTAATTTGCCAGTGTCTAACTTAGTTAAGAGTATGAAAGATCAATCATATATGATAAAAATTTACGATTCATCCTACGATTTTTATCGAAAATTGGATGTTCAGAAACAGCAATTATATTTTCTATGAGGGAAGCATTTACTCATATTATTTTTAGACTACATTCATTGATATTTTTTATAACACGACATTTTCGATATTAAACGTTGTCCTATGTCAGTCATGCAAGTTTATGAGCCAAAAAGCCGACAGACTCAAGAAATTGTTTTGAACATTCACTTATATAAGATCTTATATGACAACTTATATCAATATTTAGGTACTTTTATTATAAGTTTCAAAACTGAAACAAACAAGCCTTACACTCATTACAGTACGTTCTTATGACTGCTCAAATTAAACTTAGAACTGTTCTAGAACAGTTCTAGAGCTGCTCTAGAAAAGTGTTCTAAAAGCAGTCATTGTCAAGAACTGTTCGTAAAGCCGTCATTTTCAAGAACTGTTCTAAAAGCAGTCATAGAGTAGAACTGTTCTAAAAGCAGTCATCTAGTAGAAATAACTAAATACCGAAGTTACTGTGAATTTACTTTCTGCATATGCGCATTTCGACAACTTATGTCTCATCAGTGCAGATAAAATCTAAACGTTTGGAAGACCATAAACTCAAAGATATTTAAAAACTGACAGAGAACAAATAACCTCTAAAAGCAGTCATCTAGTAGAACTGTTCTAAACACGGTCATAACCTGTTCTAAAAGCAGTCATGGTCTTTCGAATGACTGCTTTAGCACTGTTCTAAGTTAACTTAGGAAATGACCGTTTTTATGACCACTTTTAGAACTGCTCTGTCTTATGACCACTTTTAGAACTGCTCTATTTTATGACTGCTTTTAGAACTGTTCTAAGTTAACTTAGAAACAACGGCAGTAGAACACCGAAGGAACAAAGGGGTGAAATTCACAAAAATCGAAGTCCAAAGACAGGGCAAAAACGAGAACACTGAAAACAATGACGTTAGACACAAAAACAATGACGCCAGACAGACACAAAGCACAGAAAATGACCGTTTTTATGACCGTTTCTAGAACTGTTCTACGTCTGCTCTAAATTAACTTCAAGTAAACTTAGAATAACTTGGAGTTAACTTGGATGAGAGGTTATGACTGCACCCAAATGTAGCTGTCAATATTAAGGATGTACGATGGTCATGTTTTGGTATTTCTATCAGATTCACGGACTCTATTGGTTTTATCAATTTTAAGCATCGTAATGTTTTGGAATTTGACCTTCTTTTCTTCACTCGTAGCTCTATTTTAACGTATATTGGAACATTCTGCTAAAATTTTATCCTGAACGTTTGAGTCGTGTCCACTCCGGAAACATTTTTGTGTATTATGCGAAAAAAATCAATACATCAATACCTTGAGAAGGAATGACTAATTAATTAAAACTGTTGAGGTATGGGTAATTTACTTTTTAATTAAAACTGTTGAGCTAAGGGTGATTTTTATTTAATCTATTTGTAGCGCTTCAGGTTAATTGTTTTTCGTCATGTTCAATAATTGTCATGTAGGACAAATTATAAGTACACTTCAATTTCATAAATAGTTTGTATATATATTTATTTCAATAAGTCAGGAATCTAGTTATCTTTCGTACTTGTATTTGAGGAGATCGTTTCCGCCTTCAATTACAAGAGAGTTCCTATCTCGAAACTCCCGTATTCAACTGGAATTATTTTGTTACATTCAGTTACTTCGGTACTGTGTTATTCATTCGTGCATGAACATTGCCTATGTTAATCCTTTGAAAATTCAGAGGAGTTCAGTTTCCGGACCTTTTTAATCAAATGTATCTCGAAAACGACATCAGCAATCAATCATTGTTTTCACTTTAGTTGATTTTTTTTTTCAATTTTCTATCAAAAATCAAAATTCATTTCAGAACTTGGTTATTTTTAAAATGGACTAGCGCACACCATTACATACATTTCAAAAGTGAATTTCAAAGCCATCACTTTATTTATAAACGATAATTAAGCATCAAGGACAAACTGAATAGGTCTTTTCAAGACTTGTTCAGTTTGTCCCGATCAAACAAGACAAAATTTGAATTTTGTTTGATCTTAACAAATTTAACCCGTCTTTAACATTCCTGAACACAATTAACAAACGGATCTTACTTGATCTGAAAATATCTTAACACGTTTTTGTTGCTTCGTTGTCGTTTTTGAAATCTTGAGATCCAACTTAAATTCTTACACTGTCTGAACAAAACTGTGATAAGGCTGTAAAAATCGTGATAGATTAAAATGACTAAATAACATCATAACATATCTGCTAGTGAAGCCAGTTTTTCGCTTTCGGTGACTTTTGTCATAGATGAGACAATGATTATGAAAAAACGAGACAGTGTAATTGTAGTTTAAAAATCGACATTACAAATGTTACAAGAATTGTAAGATCGAAAAGTAGTCCGTGAAAATATAAAGTGACAGTTTTAAGGTAGTAAACCTAGGTTAAGGGAGATAACTCTTTAAATCAGTAAGGCGTTTGAAACAGTCAGTTTCATTGATGATTTTTAAGCTTTTTAGTGAAAAAGGATTAAAATCATCAATGTTACTTAGAAGGTTAGAATATATTTATGAAAATTATCTATACAAACATACATAAGATTTTTAAGAGTTATGTCCCTTAACCTAGGTCTACCTCCTTAAGTCTAAATACAGTGAGATATGCAAATAAACAGACTACTGATAACTCGTCCATATACGTTTAAATTCCTGTATTTCTTAAATAGCTCAATTATTTCATAATGAAATATCAAGATTATCTATGCATTGAAAACAATGTTGAAAAAAAACACCATGGGATTGAACAATAAAATACCAGGGAAAGATATAAATTATGAATTCTTCAGCACCGAAATCTCGTTATTAATCATAAATATATATCCATGTGCAAAAAGATGTTCAATATGGCAAAATTCGAACTGAACATTCGTTTAAAAATGACATTTTTAGTTAATGATATCTTCTAACACTAAGATAGTCATTTTTTCTTTTCACAATTAAACATTAAAAAAAATAATGTTTTTTTTCAAAAATTAAGACAGTAATGTTGTCTTTTCACAATTAAACATTAAAACAAAAAGGGTCATTTGACCCACTAACAGTGTGACGGTTGCTGTCTACAGAGCAGGACATGCTTATCCTTCCGGATCGCCTGGTGTCACTTTGTTTTGTAAGAGTTCATTCTGTTAGTGCTATAGTCTTTTCTGTTATATAAGTATTGTTTGTGTGCTTTGTGGGCATGTTGTATCTTTGGTCTTCTGTCTTCATGTGTTCTTGCTTTTGACTTGTCTCAGGACTTAGATTTATGTTATCTTGTGCTTTGCTTTTCGGTATTCTACTGCCGTTTTTTTGTCGATGCGCATAAGATTTATATACCATTGAGACGTATCAACTTTATCATTGTTTGTACACCTCTGTAAATTATGTCAGTAAAGTTATAAATTTTCATTATGCAGAAAAAATAATTAGTTCCAAGCAAAATTTTTTAACGCAATTATGAAGTCATTCTAGAAATATATATATATATATATATAGGTGATATTTGACCCTATTTCCATAATTTATGCTTTGAATACCTTAATATCGAAGTTACTGTGAATTTTGATGCTGCATATGCGCATTTCGACAACTTATGTCTCTTCAGTGCAGATAAAGCTAACTGTTTTATAAGACCATAAAGCCAAAGATGTTTAAAAACTGATAGAGAACAAATTACCAAATATGATCTAAAGAGAAAGCCAAAATCAGCTTAGGACAGAGCTTTAGAGGAGGGAGATACTCCTTAGTTTCAACAAAATTTACAAAAAAATAGATATTGTAAGGTTGCAAATAGAATCGGCCTTTGAATATATATCTATATTCCTTGCATTATCCTTTGTAAAGTAAGTGAGAACCGAATCGTTTGTACAAAATATAAAACGAGTCCAAAAATACTGACAATATCAGAAAAACAAAAAAAATAAATAAAATAAAGAAAGGCATCACAGCAGTTCGGCACAGAAAAGAAAATTATGGACACACAAACAGATGACAACATGGACATTTCAACAGTTTACGTCTCTCCAAGGCAGATGTAAATCAAAATAAAATAAAGTTCATGGTCCTTAAACGTTAATCAAAGTTCTTGTCAAACTCAATATGACATAACAAACATTTTTTTATTAAACGTTTCCTGAAAACTTGAAACAAGTGATCAATTTAAAGAATGCCATGATGGCAAAATTGTTACACTTGACTAGCCAGGCTAAATGGTTAATGATGAATTTATGAATACGTCAGTGAAAAGTTGCCCGACTGGAAGATTGACCCAGAAGAGATAACACAAGCTCGTTGTATAAAGTAAACACCAATGTCTGGGAGTAATAAAGCTAAACACTACAAAATTGGGGGTGTATTTCCTAAATAAAAGCTTACATAAGCGACACGACAATCTTGTCCTACAACAAGGTCAGAGAATACTTCGTGCACATGTATGATAGTAATATGTAATGCAGTAATATTATTTTATTGAATGTTTCCAAAGACTTGGCTTGCAAGTTGAGATACGACCTATACAGCTAAACATTCGCATCAATATACTTTACATTTTAGAACTTTTTTAATTTGTAGATTGACTTTTCGGACATAAGAGAATTTTCACAATGTTTATAGATTTTAATATACCCTGTAATTCAAAAATTAGGTTTTTGATTTATTGCTGTTGTAAAGGTATCGGTTGCCTTGTATAATTTTGCCAAGCCTAGATGAAATATTTCTAAAAACAGACTTTTTTCAAGTTTGGAGTATTGAAGCTGTCTAAATGCCCTACAATTTTACTCTATGAAAAAACAAAACATTTTTTTTAATCAGGGTTCTCCATAGAAGCCCAGTTATAGCCGGTTGTTTTACAGTGCTGACTTTTACAGTGTAAGTTAAAGCGCGGCGTAGTCAAGGCACAGAGAGTACTGACATGTTTTTACTATTTAAATCGAGATTTCCACATCTGGTTTTATTTTAAGTGATAATTGCATTGTTTTCATTTCCATAGCAACCATTCTTAAAAACTAAGATTTAACCAAAAATTGAGCTTCTTTTATCCTTTTGCTGTTTGCTGTTTGCTATAGAAACACTATATCCCCTATTTTCCCCAAAAGCAACTTAAATCAAGTAAATGTACAATGGCCCCAGCAAACTTTTCATATGGATCCTACATGTATTGGTTACTTGGAATGAGTTTGATTTAACCTTTACTAAGAATAGTCACTTGAAACAACCATACAAAATCAATTCCAATCTGATTTGCTGTTGAGATATAATTTTTGATTGCAGACAGCACATTTTTAAAAATCACATATTAGAAGCGAACCAGAATAAGTATTTCTAATTTTTGTCATATAAGTATAATAAAAAATTTGAATTTGCAACATTTTGCAGAGTTTTCTGTAAAATTCAATATGAAGTATTAAAAAGTGTAAATCTATTTATTCCTTCAGCATTTGTATACAATTTTTCTTGAAAAATGTCATTCAAAAGGTTTTTAATGCACATTTTTATCACATTACAAAGGGACGTAACTCAACATTGTAATTTGCGTCATTGATCCATATGAAAATTTGATCTAGTTAGGCTTGTTTTCAATCTTGATTTGTGAATTTTAGGACTATATTTATATAAAGATATCACAAACTCTTTTATAAATGTATTATATGTTCTCTATTCCTAAATTAGGTATTCACATGTCACATACCAATTTGACCACGTGCATAGGTAAACAAACTGTTGACAACCGGAAATAATTAAGGCATTGTTCCTGGAGGCTATGATCTTACACCATGTATACAATGTTAATTATCTGTAATTATCCTATCATTGATAAATTTCCTGTAATTATTTTATCATTGACAAATATCATAGGTACCATATGAATAAAGATCTGTAAAATATCCGATTTTGCCGACCGGCTTTCAAATTTGAAAGCTGGTCGGCTTTAAAATATAGCTGGTCGGGGAAGCCAGCTATTACCGCCTATGGAGAACCCTGTTAATTATTTGAAGTCGTCTGTAACAAAGCAAAATACGTTTACCTTAGTTTGTAACATACATGTATAACCAGATAAACGTATTCTCCTCTCTGGAATAAAGGTGAAATATACTGAGGACGTAAAACAATAGAAAACCAATCAATGACATATTGTGTATGTGGTTATTGATATCTTCGGATTGAGGATGCGGAGTTTTATGCAGAAGATTTGAGAATAGAATATTGATATTATTTTAACTTTCGTATCTCTTGTTGTTAAAGAGAAACATATGAGAAAGCTGGTAAGAGAAAAATATACGCTAGATGCTAAGAAACCGGGCTTGTATCGCTCACCTGACAAAATGTTTATAAGCCATGCCAATACTGATGACCAAAAACGATGTTTCTTAAATGGCCGGTCTTATGTCTGTTCTCCACTGGCAACCTTAATTTTTGTTAGATCCAAATGAAATGAATACTTTTTGTCTACGATCTTCTATACTTTCCATACATGATATATTGAGTATATTTGTCTAGGATCTTCTATACATTCCATAAATGATATATTGAGTATATTTGTCTAGGGTCTTCTATACATTCCATATATGATATATTGAGTATATTAATATTTACATGTCTAGGATCTTCCATACATTATTTCAATACACTTAGGGTTCAATGTTTAACTATGTTCAGCGCTGGTTGCCATTTTAAGTTGGATCTGACCTAAATGATCAATCTTTGTAAAAAAAAACTTCTATACATCATTCCTGTATATTTAAGAAAAAATTTTCTTCAATAGTTTCAGAACAGATGATAAAAAGGATTATCACCCCTAGGGTCCAGTGTTAATTTAAGTTCAAAAATGGTACCCATATTTTTTTCAGATCGGAAAGAAATGAGCAATCTTTGTAAAGGACCTTCCATATACCATTCCTGTAAAGTTTGGTTGAATTTCCTTCAGTGGTTTTAGATGAGCAGGAGAAAAAAATGAATTTCCCGAAGGGTACAATGTTAAACTATGTTCCGTGCTGGCGGTAATGCTTTATGTCGAATCCAAACGAAATGAGCAATCTTTGTAAAGGACCTTACATACATCATTTTTGTTAAGTTTTTTTTAATTTGCTTCAGTGGTTTCAGAGCAGAAGATGAAAATGTGATTTTCCAAAAGGGTCCAAAGTTCCATGCTGGCCAACATTTTTTGTCGGATCGGAATGAAATGAACAATCTTTGTTAAAGACCTTTTGTACATCATATTGGTACATATAATTTGTTCTTTATCAGCTGTAACACAAATTTTTGTTCTTGTGCTTCCAAATGTTTTAGTTTGATCTGCATTGATGAGACATAAGTTGTCGAAATGCGCATATGGAGAACCTAAATTCACAGTAATCTCGGTATATTGTTATTTGTTACCACTGGGCCGAAACCACTGCTGGTGGACTGTTAGTCCCCGAGTGTATTCACCAATCCAGTAGCCAGTACTTCGGTGCTGGCCCAAAAATCGATTTTACTTTAAAATTTGCAATATCTAAATTTAAGAAAATTTTGTTAAAACCTTAGGAGTATCTCCCTCTCGCATAGCTCTGTACTTAGCTGATTTTGGCTTTCCTATTTAGATCATATTGGTAATTTGTTCTCTATCAGCTGTAACAAAAATTTCGGTTCTTGGACTTCAAATGTTGTGGTTTGATCTGCACTGATGAGATATAAGTTGTCGAAATGCGCATATGCAGAACCTAAATTCACAGTAATCTCGGTATTTTGTTATTTCCTGTAAAGTTTGGTTGCAATTTCTACAGTGGTTTTAGGGGAAAAGATGAAAATGTGTGATTATCCCAAAGGGTCCAATGTTAGACTATGTTCTGCATTGGTGATCATGTTTTTTGTAGAATTCGAACGAAATGAACGATCTTCAATACACCATTCCTGTAAAGATTTGCTGAATTTGCTTCAGTGATTTCTGGGGAGCAGATGATTTTCCCATAGGGTCAACTGTTAAACTTAAGTACTGCACAGGTGGTCATGTTTTTGTCGGATCGGAAAAAATTAGCTATCTGTGAAAAGGATCTTCCATACATCATTTATTTATAGTTTTGTTGAATTTAAGGTTTCAGAAGAGAAGATGAAAATATGAAAAGTTTACGGAGGGGCGACGGACCACAGACGATAGACGCCAAGTAATGGCAATAGCTTACGTTGACCATTCTGGCTTAAAAAGGTTTTAGCAACTATATCACGATTGTGCTTAAGGGACATATTTACGGTGGTACATGTAGGACACACAAAATTTTATTTCTTTAATATTATGTCGAGCGCTCGAATTCTTATCTCGACCGCTCGACTCATTATGTCGAGCTCTCGACTTACTATGTCGAGTGCTTGACTAATTATCTCGAGCTTTCGACTTATTATGTCGAGCGTTCGACTTATTATCTCGAGCACTCGACTTATTCA
>MJUU01073751.1:14173-38650 GCA_002080025.1 Modiolus philippinarum | reverse complement strand
TTTTTTTTATCTTTGCTGAAAAAAACAACAGATGATAGACTTCATTATTTTTGGTAACAGTTCTATACCAGTACTTGCATAATACACAAATCTTACTGTTTTGTCGACAAGATAATTGACAAGAATATGCACATAAGTACTATAGTAGAGAAATGTAAAGCAAAATTATGTAACACATGATCTTGCCCCTTTTTGAATGCTAGTTTTGCAAATTGCAAGTAAGATGGCAATCGCTTTGTTCAATCTTATTTCAGATTTCTAAATTTTTTATTAATAAAATTAAACATTTACATTTGTAATAAAACTATTTCTTATTTTTAACGAGCCCTATCTCATATTATTAATACAATTTGTTTATATTTCCAGAAATGGTATCTTAAAAGATATTTTTCATCTAGTCAACTTACCTTCTCATTAGTACTATGTATTAACATTTGTATTGTTTATTATTACATGTTTGGAATCGATGAATAATTATATATGAATAAAGAAAACTGGTTCATGTCTCATATGAACTAAAAGGGTCAACAGGAAACACCTACAATGGCTGAAAATTATAGTTACATGCCACAATCTGTTAGGGAACTACACAGGAAAAACACAAATAGACAAAATAAAACGTAAACAACGATAGGGACTCGGAACAGCCGGACTTGGTACCGGCACTAGCGGTAGGGTTAAACCAGTTTATGGGTACCTAAACATTCCCTTTATCTGTCCCGTCTCCCTATAGTTTAGAAAACATACGAATAAAACCCAATACAGGTAGACTACTAACTCCATGACCACAATCTTGAAAGGACAGAATATGACAATACGTAATTTTGAAAGATGGGTCAATGGGTGCTCATATGCATTTACTCCACGATTTAGATATTACTAATGCAAACATTTTTGACAAGTCAGTTGAGTATATTTAAAACAAAACGTAATTTTTGTAAAATTGTAGAATAATTTGATCTTCAAACGTTCTGTCTCTCAGATTCACCGGTATAATAAGTATGTATAGAATACTTCCTATAATGCATTGTTTTTGTGTAGCTTATTAAAATAAATGATATAAAAATTATTGCCAAATTAAAAACGTGGTATACAAAACAGTGCAAACTCATTATACGAGTTTAAAATGTTTTATATACGTTTTAGTTTGAAATTGTGGTGTTTGCTTTTCTATGTGAATTGTATTGCTATTTGCCATCCGATAATTACATAATTTTATGTTGATGCCCTCATGTATAATTTCCATTTGAGGCTTATAAAGATTTGTCTCGTTGCGTCTTTATAATATATAATAATGTAGTAATTTTTCAGGCGATATATTTCGCAGAATCATCACAGGTGAAAAATGAATTAGGAACATTAAATTCAATTTCCAGTACCTTAGACTAACATATTCCAGGATCTCTGAACACAATGTCTCTGCCTCGTCCTGAAATTAAAACAATTTTAATTTTCTTAAGTAAGAGAATTAACACAAAACATGCAAACTATGAAATGTTAAAATTACCCTATGAAAAATTCGTCGGAGGTTGCTTCTAACTGATAAATGAAGTTTTTGCAGCATATTTTAAAATCATTAGCTTATGCAATTTAACCCATTAGGTTAGTACCTCGGTATTGCCCCAAAATGATTTAATTTTGAATCTTGCGATATCTAAATTTCACAAATTAGTTCAAAACTAAGGAGTGTCAGCCCCGCGGATATCTCTGTCCCTAACTGATTTTGGACTTTCATTTAAATCTACTCTATCATGTCATTCATGGTCTCCCGAGTATTTTTATTTGGCCTGCAATGAGGAGATATGGGTTGTCATAGAGGCAATCTGAAGACAATACATCAACAGTAACTCTGATAATTAGTTCTTTTTATCCAATAACAAAATACCGAAGTTACCGTTAAATTATTTTCTGTATATGCGCATTTCGATAACTCATGTCTCTTAAATGCAGATCAAACCAAACAATTGGACGTCTATTAACCGACAAACGTGTAAAAGCTGAGAGAGAACAAATAACTAAAATGTTCTTAATAGAAAAGCCAAAATTTAGGGAAGGACAGACCTATGCATGAGGGAGATACTCCTTACTTTATAACAAAATGCATGAAATACATAGGCAAACGAATATAAAACAATGCGTAATATAATTAATTATCCTAAAATCAGGGAAATAGATTATATCACTTTATAAAATTTAAAACCAGCTTTTAATACATTATGATATTGTGTTTAACAATGTTTTGTGTCATTTGCCTTGCAACCCTGTCAAAGGCACTCAAGGCATTTCATATTTCTGAAAAAGTCTTACCTGGCTTTTTGCGTTGTGGCAATTGTTCAACCTTTGTGCTGTAATATGAAGTAAAGCAATTAAAATAGAAAAAAAGAATAGTCATGTCTTTCATAAAAAGAACTGGTGATGCAGATTTTATGACAATTCATACATGCATCAACATGTACTTAAATGACGATAACTTAAGATATCCTGACGAAAACAATGACTCTGGAAATGGGCGTAAAAGTTTAAGATTTAGACGTATGAACAATTCAATAAAATAAATGTTTATATATTTAGATATGACAGGTACATTCTAAAATTGAGCCATATTATTCTTGAACTTACTATGAGGTATGAGCTGTAGGTATGAGCGAAGTTCATTGTTGAAGACCTCATGTTGACTTCAAGATGAAGAGGAACAATGAAAGCGTTGTTCCTTTATTTGTTTTGCCATGTATTTGAAAAGAGGCTTTGTCTCATTTGCATTTACTCTTTATCCTTTCATTGATTACTTGTATTGTTTATATTTTTAATAGATAGAATAGTCAGCATAATTATGCAGTTTTATCAAATGTCTTAAGTAGATAAAAAGTTTTTCATTTTCCTTGCTAATTGAATTTTAAACTTTTATCGAGTTGGCGAGATCTTAATCTTGATATCTTCAAGCAACATCAAAACTTTCAAGTTTGATATTTCTTTTTATCGGTGAGCTGTCATCTTATCTATTTAAACTGATCGAACAAATGCTGACAAATCTGCTTTTTCACATTTAAATCCCTACATCCATATAAACAGCAATCTTTTAACAAACTATATAACTGGGGTAATATTAAATTTCTTTTTAATGGAATATGCATGTTGCTTTTGATACAATACTTTAGATCACGATCTTACCATCACGCTGTCGCTATATTGGACATTTTGAATTAAATGGAAGTCCATATATATATATATATTTGAAAAAGAAAGGAAATGGGGTAAATGTCAAGGAGACAACTTCCCATATCCAGGTTAAAACGACCAAAAACAAACATCTAGGGGTCACCATATGGTCTTCAACACAGTGAGGAACCTCACACCATATAGTAAGCCCTAAATGGCCCCGAAAAGGTAAAAAAGTGAATAAATCAATGGAAACAAACCACATCCAAATATCAAGAAACTAAAATTTTATAAAAAGACAAGGACAAGCCAATGACCAACATATTCCTGAATTGGGACAGGCGCAAAAATTGTATATTTATAACAATAGGTCTAAATTCTTGTGTTTGATTTAATTTTCATCTGTTCTTTTATATATTATTTTTCTAAACATTTTTAGATTTAACATTTTCCAAAGTGATCATTCGGCTTACTTCGAAAATGAAGTCTATCTGTTTAGTGTATATTTAAAGCTTAGATAAAAATACAGTTGTAATAACACTCTGTGTAGGACACAACATCTCGGAAAGAATGACGTAAGTCAACAGAACAAATAGTTTTAGAATACATTTCTTACATTAAAAACGCATAGCTTACTATATACAATTATTGACTTTCAATGAGGTCTGCACCTGAACAAGGATTGATTTACCTCGACCGAAATTAAAAGTCAATAAAATGCTTTATCAAATGTGAAGGGATTTTGTTTTTTTGTTAATTTGCATGACCAGCATTTTTTGTGCTTGTCCTCGGACAGTAATGAAAAAGAATGAAACTTCATCACCGTTAAACAGTATACTGTTATTATATATTCAACAACAAAAAATTATATTTAGTTTTATCATAGAAAACGGTTTATACTAATTGAAATTACAATCAATTTGCTTTTCACTTCTTTCACACCTGAAATACTACTTTTCTTCATTCCCAAAAAACTGTGATAATACAACAACTATTTCAATGCTGTGGATTTTTTGTTCGCTTCATATGATGTAAATATGAAAAATAGTTTTTTCTAGTATTGATAGAATCCTTTTCTATTATAATTCTTTGTTTTCCTAGAGTTTTGAAACTTTCTTCCGTTTTTGTATTCAATAGATGTCACACAGACGAATGTAAGTAACAACGCGCAATTTTATTGATTGTTTGGTAATGAAATGACGTCTTTGGTTTGTCAAGTAAAACTTCATACGAAATTTCTGGTCTGTTTTAATTACTCTTCGTTTGAATGCAGTTGTTGATTTGCGATGATGTTGCGATTTTTAGATTAGGGCAGCCAAGTTGAACGGATTTAAAAATGTCGACAAATGTTCTTCATTATCGGAAATAGACAATATAGTGTTACAACGAGACAAATTTTATGTCTGGGTCACCTCATCCATGCTCAACTGAGAAAGTATTGTTTTTTTTAACTAACAAAATATCATGTTAAAGTTTGCAAATTCATACAAGTATTCATTCATCATATTACCAAAACAGTCTTTAAATGCAAGTTATTATTGAGATACTATTAATAATAATATGTTCAACCCTATTACTGTCAAAAAAAAAGAAAACAAAGAAAACTAATGTACAAAGTTGAACAAGGAATAAAATGAAAATATTCCATATCACCTCAACGAAAGAGAAAACTATATCTGAGTTTCCAATAAACCAAATACTTTGGGACTTTATGAGAAAATATGTAAAAAAATGCAAAAATTCAAGAATAGCTGTCCATGATCAGTGCATTCAGAATCAACAATGGATAAATTCAAGATTTTTCATTCAAAACTGCCCAAAAGAGCAGGTGCATATCTTCAAGGTATCCAAACCAACTGTGCAAATTGCCTGAAGTATCGAGTTTAAGGTGTCTTAGTTTCATATTACACAAACTTGGTGCCCCTAAGCGTGATGGACGGAGTTGAGCGGCTCCTTGAGCTGCGAGCACCAATGATGATGCAGGTAAAATGTCCTCAATCAAATTGAGAGTGCAAAAATATATTTCATTTTAGGTATTAGGTAATAAACCTGGCACACTAGCTGATTTTTTTCAGTATTTGATATGAAGAAAAATGAAACGTCGATGAATAAATATATACATCAAACAAAAGTGTCGATTATTACCTTCTACTTGGACACGGATATTTGCAGAGCAAATAAAAAGCAAACATAAATATAGCAATTCCTAATACAGCAGCAGAAGATATCCAAAGAGAATTTATGGAGTCTTCCATCGTAGTAAAAGGCGTATCCGTTGTTGTTGTAGATGTTGTTGTCGTCTACAAATATACAAAACGTGACATTTCATCTAAAAGTATATTGCAGTGTATCCAGCTTGTATTAATTATTATGATTAATAACAAATTTAAAGTGATAAAAACTGTATTTAAGCAAACTTCGTTTCCGAAGAATTCGTCATTTCAAGTCATTATTCCCAAAAGTAAAGTAAGTGACATCTTCTTCTTTAATTTTTTTTGTAGGAATCAGTGAGATATTTAACAAGTGAGGTTCTATCTTTACCTGGCATCAAATATAGATATATTTTCACTCATTTTAGTAAAAAATAGACTGGTGTGCTAAACCCAGCAGTACTGGCTAAAATATTTTACTATGAAGTGATCTTTTTTTCTTGAATTTGTCCGAGCTTAAAGATTCATCATATGGAATACTACTTGATAAAAAAATTTGATTAAATGTAAGTATGTTGGAAACTTGCGCTTATAAGGTATTTAATATATCATGAAATGTGATATAATTCCTTGTATTATTGGACTGCTCTATTTCTCTTTCATATTGTGGATTTATCATCACCACAATATCATGGTATCTGACCAACAATACAAGAAGAGCTGCACCCACTAGTATGCTCTAGAGAAGTTGAACAAATCTCTTTCCTAAATGATACTTAGGTGCAATTTAGATCTTTGCATTTGGTATATAGGTACGTTCATACAATACACTGCATTGCCAATCTTGCTTTTCCGATCCAATTACCGATAACCCAGACTTAAATTACCTTCAATTTAAATTTTTAAGGTAGCTTTCTTATAAGCAGATCACGTGGCTCATTTTTATATTGCAGTTTCTAAACGGCAACTACAAAACAACTGCTTCAGAAAATTGCATCATTTCTCAATATTTTTTGGATAACATCTTACCTCGGATGGTAATATAATTGTGATATTTGCATATGATAATAGTTGTCCATAGTCCTCAGCATAAATTGTTAACTCCAAAACATTTCCATCTCCGATAGCGGAAAGATTTCTGTTGATGTAAAAATAACCTGTAGTCTCGTTACGATCAAAATATCGTATATTACTAGGTTGATTTTCTATCCATATCCTCTCAACATAATTATGGGGATGTGTGATATCAGCGTCTGTTATAGAGATAGTTCCAAGTATTGTTCCTACAGCTGTAGAGCTTGTCGTCCAGTAAGTGTAGTATTTCTTGTCAAATCGTGGTGCATTGTCGTTTATATCATAAACTGTTATAGTTAGTCTTGTTGTAGCTGTCAAGTATCCTGAATCCCATGCAGTAACTGTACAAATTGCTTGTCTTTTGTATCCTTTATCAACATCCATGTTCCAAGCATATGTCACCAGACCTGTATTTTTATCCATCTTATAATATCTGGATTCCGTACCACAGTCAAAGGTATATTGGATAGTGTCAGTGAGATCACCGGTATCAGTGTCGTTAAAAATTACAACAAATCCTGGATCACCTACCAATCTGTCCACCTGGGATACAAATAAAGTATAATTAGTCTAAAATACTTGGGTGCTTACATGTAAAATACTTATAATATACCAAATAAAAACTTCAAAACCATGTTGCGTATCATTAATTAGTTAAGGGATAAACGTGGGTAGGCTAAACATTTTCTGCACGTTTAACTCTTTTTAAAATATTTAGTATTTAAACTACAAACGTCAATTTTGAGCAGTTTTCAACAATTTTAACCGTCTCATTTTCATCTAGTGGTCATCAAAAGATTCATATTATCTGATCCGTTCAGGGCTTGATTTTGGTGTATAAAATCAGCTCTAATTAAATTTGTATTTGATATAAATTATTTCTTATGCAATATTCTGTAGTTTAAACATGCGTTAAAGTAAGCATGAATACTGGTAGTAAATTTTAATAGTTAGAACTGAAATACATGCAGTTTCTGAGCAGCATAGGTTGAAAATTTTACTCTTTGTTGATCAGTATTCGATTCTTCTTGTAAAAAACTGAGTCGTTTAATTTTCACCAAAAACTTAGAATAAAAAGAAAACTAGTACATGAAACATATAATAAAAATATACGAAAATCTACAGTTCCATTTCTTCTTAATTAAGAAAGATGTGTGTAAAAATCAATAAAAGTGCTGAATCTATGCTTTAAAGTATCTCCCTTGCAAGAAATCTGACTTTTACATGTTTTCATTATTTTTATATTTCCTGGTAAAAATGTATAGTAAATGTATCCGTTATAAGTAAACAGATGTTTGGTGGTTGTTTTCATGACAAAATGAATTTCTATTTGCTATGTCAAAAAAAAACTAGAGAAAGTAAATGCCCCCGTTGCCATTATCCGATGTTTCTCACGATGTGTTTATACTCAAGTTGTGGGTAAAATTTAGCTACTCTGTTTGTGTCTGTAAGACACATATAATGCCCCGCAGTTGGATATAAAACATTCTTTCTAGGCATTTGATAAACAAATTTCAAGAACTTAAACTCACGTATATCACACAGGTTATTGATATTACCAATAGCAAGCAGGAGTTATCCAGAACTGACTTTTCAAATGCACAAATTTCAATAAAATGTCCAAGTCCAACTACCCTCCAAAAAAAAAAACAAATTTAGCCCAAAATCTAAATTGTGACAATATGCACATCTTCATTCATTGCCTTAATTACTGTGTATGGTTCAATGCCTAATCAATGCGCAAAGTAAAATAAATGTAGCCTTAATATTGTGGGAGGAGTTGTCTAGAAATACAGTACAAGAACATGCATTTCAATAAAATGGCATAGTTCAACTACCTCTCATAATCACAAATTTTTGCTAAAACAATATGTACATCTTAAATCCATGCATAATCAATGCCTAAAAGAAATGAGCTTAAATATTGCGGGAGGTGTTGTCCGAAATAACTGTTCCAGGATGCACACTTAGACAAAAATTGCCAGGTTCACCTACCTGTCATAATCACAAAATTTGGCCAAAATTGAAACCATGACAATATGCACATCTTCAATCCATGCCTAATCACTGTGCAAAGTAAATTAAATGTAGCTTTTATTATTGTTTAAGGAGTTGTCCGGAATAACAGTTCCATAATGCACATTTGACAAAAATGGCCAAGTTCAACTACCCTTCACAATCATAAAATTTGGACCAAAACCTTAACCATGACAATATGCACATGTTCAGTCCATGCCTAATCACTGCGCAATGTAAATTAAATGTAGCTTTAATATTGTGGGAGGAGTTATCAGGAATAGCAGCTTATCAGAAATGGGACAGCCGGACATACTGACGGACGGACGAGGGTAAAACAATATGCCCCCGATATTTCGTCGCTCCATACCCGAAGAAGTCAATCCCCTTAAATAGCCATCTATTTGGGTTGTAAAAGGCACAACATCTCGAGTAAAATTTTAAAAATATAGTGTTAATTCATCTTCCTAGTTCATTCAAATTTAAATGATTACAACGAAAGCTAAACGAACAAAAACAAAAAAAAACCTGATATACATATAAAAATGTCTGATAATGCATGTCATATTCATTTTGACATAAAATGCACTTTAGTCAACATATGTATTTTCACATGAATGCATGTGATTGTAACGTTCGGCCATTGTAAGTGTTTCCTGTTATCTTTCATTCATTAATTTCGTCAAAATATCAATGATATATATAAATTAAAACTTCAAAGCTCTTCAGTATTTCACAAGTACTATAGAATGGAACGAAAAACAAATTTTAATACCCGTTTGCCAAAAACCTGACCGTGCTACCAATCAATTTCACATATTCTTCACCTTTTTGTGCAACCTGAATAGCCCTTAAAACGAACTTCTTCTACCAAAGAGACTTAAGGTTTGGGCCCAATAAAACTAGTTTAACCCCACCGCAACAGGATTGCGCCTGTCCTAAGACTGGAAATTTATTAAGCCTTTGTGTGTCTTGTCTTTTTCCAGTAAGTTTACTTTATGTCTATAGGAGTCCAGGATGATGTTTATTACGCTGAACTTGATTACTCTTTATTCAGGGCCCGACTCCGACCTGCCGTTGGGTGTCGGGTTTTCTCACCGTTCATTGAAGATCTTATGGTGGCTTTGAGTTGTTATTACTCCCCTTTGGGTTGTTGTCTCTTTGACACATTTCCCGTTTCCCTTCTTTTTTTCTATTATAATAATGACTAAATTTAGATTTAACATAACACTTACTGGGCCCTCATCAGCTGCTATTGTATATTGTTCTCTTTCAAAAGATAGCCCCTCATTTTCGTTGAGTATGTTGATCGTTAATGACCTGCTTCTTGTTGTAAAACCGTCTGTCAAGGAAAACTGCACTGTAAATTGGTAATTGGAGAGTTTTTCATAATTTATTTGAGTTGCACTTGTCTTTATTGTGTCTCGATCATCTGAAGAAAATAAAAGATATGATAAGTTACAATTTTTAAAATAAATCGACTGATGCATTAAGATTTTAGTGCAATAATTATTCATTTTGTTAATTAAATTAAAATTGTACGGTGATAAACAAGTGTGCAATATACTTGATTTTCTTATTGATAATAGCTATATATATATATATCTAATCAGTCCCTTGTGGAAAAATGTGAAGTTTCGGTCCGAACTCTTATTCAAGATTCTTTCTTTACTTAATACTGGGATGATCATTTCTTTTAACTGTCTACGACCTTTCAATAGCAATTGCTGTTGATTTGATACCAGACACTACCGCAAAGGAAGGGGGGTTTGGCTAGCCATAAAACCGGTTTAACCCACCATTTCTTTTGAAATGCCTGTAACAAGTCAAGACCACTGCGGTCGACAATTTTGCAAGTGCTTTCCACCTGATTTGTCTTTTGTCTCATGGACTTCAGCTCATGCCCACTCTGTTCGGAAATTATGTTATTACCCCATTAGAGAGGTATTTATCAATAGCAAGTTGGTGTACCAATTTGCATAAATTGTGATCCTGTACTTAGAGATTTGTTTTTATACATCTACAATTCGAATTTCCTCATTGACTCGTTAAACCACATAGGATAAAAGATGCTAATTCTTTGAATCTCATTATATATACATTGACGATGTTTGTTTTTTTTTTATCAATAACGAATTATTTGCTTAATGGGTCCCATAAATGTAACATCCAGAATATGAGATTCCACAAATACAGATAAAGGAAACAATAACAAGAGGCTCTCAAGAGCCTGTATCGCTCACCTGGCTCTTGACTAACATAGACAGTTTATATTAAAGAACCCATAGTTAAGCTATAGTTCCAATATGCCCAGCAGTTTCAGGGGAGAGATCTCTGTAAGTGTTTTCCACAGGGTCCAGTGTTAAACTATGTTACCTGCTCCATCTGGCAGCCATCCTGGATAAAGAGTGAACCTGAAAAACAACTTTTTTGTAGGGGACCACCTAAGAATTATTTTGGCAAAGTATGGTTCTAATTGGCTCAGTAGCTTTGTAGAGGCTATCTGAATATCTTTTTTCCATGGGGTCCAATGTTAAAACTGGATTCAACTCTGACAGCCATCTTGGATATAGCGGTGACCTGAAAAACAACTTATTTGCATGGGACCACCTACAGACTATTGTGGCCAAGTTATGTTCTAATTTTTGAATGTATTTTGTCATAGGATCCAATGATAAAACTATGTTCCCGCTAGCCACCATTTTTGATATAGCCCTGAACTGAAAAACAATTTTTTTGCAGGGGACCACCTAAAGATCATTGTGGCCAAGTTTGATTCCATTTGACTCAGCAGTTTCAGAGGAGAAGATCTTTGAAAGTCTTTTCCCATAGGGTCCAATGTTAAAACTATGTTTCCCGCTATGGCCATCTTTGGTATAGCCTTGGCCTGAAAAACAACAACCTTTTTGCAGGGGACCACCTACAGACTATTTTGGGAAAGATTGGCTCTAATTGGCACAGTAGTTTCGGAGGAGAAGATCTTTGAATGTCTTTTCCAAAACGTTACAATGTTAAAACCATGTTCCCCGCTGGTGGCAATCTTGGATATAGGGCTGACCTGAAAAACAACTTTTTTGTAGGGAACCACCTAAAGACTATTTTGCCAAGTTTGGTTCCAATTGGCTCAGTAGTTTCGGAGGAGAAGATCTTTGAATGTTGTTTCCCAAAGGGTCCAATGTTAAAACTATGTTTCCCGCTGGCGGCCATTTTGGTTGAGGTGCGACTCCGAAAAACAACTTTTTTGTAGGGGACCACCTAAGAACTATTTTGGCCAAGTCTTGTTCCAGTTAGCTCCGTTGTTTTTGAGAAGAAGATAAAACTATGTTCCCCGCTGCAAGCCATCTTAGATATAGCGCTGACCTGAAAAACAACTTTTTTTGCAGGGGACAACCTAATGACTATTATGGCAAAGTTTGGTTCTAATTGGTTCAGTAGTTTCTGAGGAGAAGATCTTTGAATGTCTTTTCCCATAGGGTCCAATGTTAAAACTATGTTTCCCGCTGGCGGCCATCTTGGTTGAGGTGCGACCCTGAAAATATAGTTTCCAGAACGAGAACTAGTTGATTATGAAATTTCTCACATCGAGTTAAATAAATTTTGCAAATGTTTGAATGCGAGGCCGAGCTTTTAAACATTTGAAAATTTATTTAACAAGATGTGAGAAATTTCATAATTAACGTGTTTAAGTTGTGGAAATTGTTTCTCTAATAATTGGACGAAAAACGCCGAGGATTGTGTTCCGAATAGATATGGCGGGAAATTTCACGCGAGTTGTTCTCTCACTAGAGACGAGAAATATTTTTATCACACCGGTCAGGCGTTGGTTAAATTGCTACAAATTAGAGCAAACAACTTTTAGTAGGGGACCACCTAACAACTATTTTCGCCAAGTTTGTTTTCAGTTGGCTCAGTAGTTTTAGAAAAGAAGATCTTTGAACGTCTTTTCCCATAGGGTCCAATGTTAAAACTATGTTCCCTGCTGCCAGCCATCTTGGATATAGCGCTGACCTGAAAAACAACTTTTTTGCAGGAGACCACCTAAAGACTATTGTGGCAAAGTTTGGTTCCAATTGGCTCAGTAGTTTCGGAGGAGAAGAATAATGTCTTTTCCCATAGGGTCCAATGTTAAAACTATATTTCCCTCTGGCGGCCATCTTGGTGGAGGTGCGACCCCGAAAAACAAGTTTTTTTGAAGACCACCCAAGGACCATTGTCGCCAACTTTGGTTCCAATTGGCCCAGTAGTTTTAGAGGAGAAGATCTTTAAAGAAAAGTTTACGCCGGACGGATGACAGACGACGGACGACGGACGAAAAGTGATGGCTATAGCCCACCCTGGCTATAGCCAGGTGAGATAAAAAGCAATCGATCTACATATTATACTTACATCACGAATTCCACGAAAAGTACAAGGTTATCTCAGTACCAAAAATGTACAAGAAAAGGTTTAACTTTTATTTCGAAATTATGAATTACCCGAACATCGACAGTAATATTCCAAATTCCCCTGCTTAAGGAGTGTGTGTTTCAATTATGATTCGTTACAAGAACTAGCACCATTTATGCAGAATTTCTCATTAAGCATAGTTATATCCGTGACCGCCTTTCAATAAAGGCTAAAAAAATATCTCTCTCATAAGATCAGTCAAGCAATTCTTTAATAGATATCAGTCGCTTGTGGAGAAATGGGAACTTTGGTCCGAACTTTGATTCGAGATTCATTTTCATTTTGTACTGGGATTAACTTTTCTTTTCACAGTATACGAACTGCCTTTCGATAGCAACTGCTGTTGAGTTTTTAGCAGACACTACTTCAATGAAAGGGCAGGTTTGGCGATGAATGAAGCCAGTCTAATTCACAATGAGTTGACAAAGTTCTCCAGTGTTTTGCACATGTTTTGTCTTTTACTCAAAACTGCCAAAAAGGGGAGGTTGACATCTTCAATATGTTCAGAATAACTGTGAAAAGTTTCATATGCATCAGGAATAAGGTGACAGGGTTTCAGATTACACAAACTCGTTACCATAATGTTAAAAATTGATGGAAAAAAATGCTGAGTTCATCAATGCATAGATTGAACTTTTTTTTTTTCATTCAAAATTACCCAACAGGGGATGTGCCCATCTTTAATGTGTCTTAAACAACTGTGCAAAGTTTCAGCAGTATCGGGTTAAAGGTGTCTGAGTTCAAGATTACACAATCTTGTTTGCCAAAAACGGGAAGGACAAACGGACAAACAGACGGAGTCGAGCGACTTATAGAACTGCGGCTACCGTTGGTGACGTAGGTAAAAATATGAAAGGACTTGATTTCATAGTTGTTGTGTACCCTCTGTTAAAAAAAAAATAACAAAATACCTTCATTCTAAAGTCAAGAAAATAAGAAATAAATTCTTTACAAATTTGAATATTTCAGGTGCTCATCCCACACACATAGAGAATATATTTTTTTTAATTTTTAAGGTCGAGGTTCAGCACAAGAGGTAATTTTCACAAAATATGTATCTTCTATTGAAAATGTAAATAAAACTGATTAAGTTGGAAAATCCAGAAAATGAAACAAAATTAGAAACAATTCCTGCAAGTCAGGTTCACATTTTCAATTTTTATAAAAACGTTGTGTGAAGTTTAAAAGATCTTGGTTGAAACTGCAGAGGGGTTGAATATATTAAATACATTGTAGGTTCCCATTTATCCCGCCGGCTGTGCAACAAGGCCAAAGATCAATGAAGATTTAAATGACCTTCTTATTTTTTTGTGTTTTTAATTCCCTGAATTGTTTGTTTATTTTTCTTTGTGGCTGATGACAAACCATTTTTTATTTTATATAAACTATAAATACCCTTTCTTGAACGATTAAAAACAGAATGAAGAATTATTGTACAAATAGTTTGCAGTGCAAAATTGGAACCTCCCATAGAAATAGAAATGATAATGACAGTGAAATTAATTTCAATAATTTCTCTCTAGGAAGTGGCGTTAACTTTGGCCTTAGCGGACTATCATGTTTTTAGGTCTATACTGAAAACAGTAACTAATACGAGATTATGATTATCGAAAATATTCAATTACATCGACAAACAAAAACCGAAGCAAGAACGAGGAAAGGGGGAATTCTAAAATCATATATCCAAAATCACGGCAATTCACATCCAAAACGAATTGAGACAGTATGACAAAGACAAAACAAATAAACAAAAATAAACAAGAACGCCACCCAACTAAAGCACTAGCAGTGTGAACCCTTATAAAAACTGAGTTATCATCAAGTGCTCCGGAAGGGTAAGCATGGTCTGTTCAACGCGTGGCACCCGTCACACTGCCAGTGAAAAGTCCGGTTTGTCACAGTCGGTGTTAGTCAGTCCGGTAACAAACTCTGGATCTGCCCAAAGATATTTGTTCTCATTTGTGAATAGAAACATTGTAATGGTCTGTCAAATGTGGTGACGACCGTCAAACTTCTGTAGTGACAATTGCAACAGTGACTGAACATACCTTTAATGTATAAGTTTTTGAGACAGTACTATCGCTCTATTGATAAAATCGCTGCACAAACTACAGGCACGACAATAGCAAATGAGTTGTGAAATGCACAGGCAATATGCCGGAGATGTGGGAATATAACTGTTCAAAAACGGGAAGTTCACTATTGAAAAGTCGAAATCATCACGCTTGTCGTAAAGTTTTGTTTTCAGCCGTCCAGAGTTATCAATGTAGAGGTATAGGTCCAGGTATGATGCTTATGATGGTGTATCAGTGGTCTCTTTAATTTCGAGTTCATTTGAGCATATAAGATGAAGGTTATCCTTAAATTGAGGATTTTCAATGAAAGAACATCATCTATATAACGGAAACAGAAATAAAAGGATTTGGCTAGCTTATTGTCTTTTTTCTGAACTAGCCCTTGTATGAACATGGCGTCATATGAATAAAGAAACAAATCTGCTAAAAGTGGCGCACAATTCAACACATGATAAAAACAAATCTGCTAAAAGTGGCGCACAATTCAACTCATGATAAAAAAGGATTCGTAAAAGTAAAAAAATTCTATTCGAGAAAATGTAGTTTTTTCCTGGTTGATTTCACCAATACCAAGTAAATTAATAGTTTATGATTTACATGTAACATTAGATACTTACTCAATGTTCTAGTAATATCAAAATATGTTGCTCCTTCTGCAGGAGTAATAGTAGTTGTCAATGTTAAAGTGTTCCAATTATTGATATCATAGAACTGCACTGTGTAAAGCCATGTAAACTGTGGTATTCCTTCTGTTATTGTAATGTCGTCTGCCAACGGCACGTTGTAAATGATAGGTGCATCGTTTAAACCTGTGGAATATTTCACGTAAATAAGTTTTAATTTTATCAAAATAATTTTGAAAAGAATGAAACTCCATTAAAAATATCAGGTCGTTTTAAATTAAACTTGTAGACCAAATATAATAAAATATTTGGCTTTTGCATTAATCACTTTTCGATATTTTTAAGAATTTAACATATTAATACTTTTAGTCGAACACAATTAAAAGGACAGTGGGGCAAATGTGTGATACTTGATGTTTTGTCTTTCTAAATGGTTTTATTGTACATAATACGAATTTGCATTTTTCTGGATATGAATAGGACGATTAAAACACACATCATCAATTTCTGACCACTCCTTACTTTGTAATGAAGCACTTTTTACCTTTACTTAGCTGATAAAACTTTCTCTGTTGACTACACTAAGCGATTGAAGATTTTAAACGTACCCGACAATCATAATTAATTTCTAAAATGAAATAAACTGAGAGTCATTTCCTCATCCTAATCACAAATAAATGTGAAGATGGTCTCCATTATTTGTATTTGACACTATAATTGCATAAACATACATATTTAGACATTAAGCAGTTGTAATAATACTGTGCCAATTTATTATACGTCTGTTGGCGATGAAAAAGCATGGGTTTCGCATTCCTCGACATCTAGCAATGAACTCCACTCAAACCGGTGCTAGGGGCGGTCTTAGACTTGCTATTAGGTATGAGAGAAGATCATTGTCGAAGGCTTTATGGTGACATTGAGATGAAAAACAAACCTAGTTTGGTTCTAATTAGCTCAGTGGCTACGGAAGAGAAGATCTATGAATTCATTTTCCATACGGTTTTTGATAAACTATGTGCCCAGCAGCCAGTCATCTTAATGAATATAAAAATCACACATACTTAGAAGGGGATTAACCAAGGACTATAAAGACGAACTTTAGTCCCATTGACTCTGGGGTTAAGAGAACATCTTTGAATGCTTTTTTCATATGGTCCGTGTTTTTAAAACTTTTATCGCTGCTAACAGCCATCTTGAATTTGGTATGAACATTAAAAAATAACAAACCTTGATGGGAACTAACGTAGGACTATTGTGGTTCTAATTAGCTCAATGGTTACGGAGAAGTCCTTTATATGCTTTCCCATGGAGTTTTTTTTCTCAAATTATGTGCTTAACTGCCAGCCATAAAAAATCATAAATTTTGGAGGGGATAATACAAGAACTATTGCGACAATGGTTCTGATTTGCCTATGTGATTGATTGACATGATAATATGTTGGTAAGGTGAGCTGCAAAGGTAGAATATATGATTCCGAATGCCAACAGTGATGAAAATCATCTTTTTCAACTTGTTAACATCAGAAAATCCAGCAAGGTCTACGGCTGGATTTGAACCCCTGCTTTGTTGTCATCTATGGCAACACCGCAACACACTATGTCCAGTGCCCTAGACCACTAGGCCACCTGGGCTATATAAAAATATAGCTTTTGGCAACCTAGTCACTCCTCCTCGTAGGAAATATAGAGTTGTAACATAGTACACGATGAACATTTGGTGAGCAGGAAATAGAAAGAAGAAGGATAAGGTTGCAACAGGTCAGATACATAAGATCTGATTGCTTGACATATTGTCTTTTCATATTTTACTGATTTTGACTTTTATGTTTAGATCCTATCAATGATTTGCTCTCTGTCAGGTTTTCCTCATAGTTTGGTTGATGGATTTCTAAATTTTTCGATTGGATCTGCACTTAAGAGACATAAGTTGCATATGCAGAAGCTAAATTACAGTAACTTCGGTACTTTCTTATTTATTACAACTGTTCCCATGCCTCTGTTGATGGACTGTTAGTACACAAGGGTATACTAAAACCCATTAGCAAGTACTTAGGCGCTGGGCCGAACACCGATTTCATTTGAAAACTTGCAATAACTAGAATTAAGAAAATTTTGTTCAAATCTAAGGAGTATCTTCCCCTTGCATAGCTCTGTCCTTAGCTAATTTTGGCTTTTCTGTTTAGATCCTATCTGTAATTTGCTCTTCCAGGTTTTTCTCATAAGTTTTTTTTCAAAGTTTTATCTCAAATTTAATTTCAAAAGAGTTTTTTATGTAGCGATATACAAATTTCATCAATTTTAACATAAACAATGTATTAAAAGTAAGATTTTCAGTATGAGGGTTAGAGGCATTGTTTAAACATGACCAAAACAATTCAGTTTTTGAATACCCTAGTTTTCGATCGAAATACTAGGTATAGCGGATTCAAAAACCGATAAATAATTCGTTGCATACTCAGAATTGGAAATTTCCTTAGGAAAACAGATAAAAACGCATTCAAAAACCGATAAATAATTAAGATACTACGGTTAAACATACAATTTAAACCCTTTTGACTTTTTCTGTCATTTGTTGGGCCAGGATCCAAAATGAAAAAAAAATAGATTACGTGTTTGCCAAGAAACATAAAATATGCACTAAAATTTGATAATAATCCGTTTCCTAGAACAACAATTATACTGTCCACAGACGCAAAAAATCCTATTTAACCGACTTGCTACCCTTTTATTTGAAATAGGCGGGCTCAGGAACCAGAAATTAGAACCCCAGGTTTTGCATGTGCCAAGAAATGTCACAATAAAATCGTATAATTATCCGTGTAATAGAACCAAAGTTATGCTGTCCACAAACGTCAACCCCGACAATAACGTAAGCAACATAACTTTTGCGGTCACATAAAACATTTGAAAGTAAAAAAAGATCTAAAAGGGTCAACAAAATAAATTGTGTAAAAAATAAACCATTTTGCATTTTATTATCTTATACCAAATGACTTCTACTATATTGTATAGAATAACAAAATACCGAAGTTACTGTTAATTCATTTTCTGCATATGCGCATTTCGACAACTTATGTCTCATCAGTACAGATCAAACCAAATCATTTGGAAGTCAACACAAAAATATGTAAAAGCTGATAGAGAACAAATAACCAAAAAGATCTAAATAGAAAAGCCAAAAGTCAGCTAAGGACAGAGCCATGCATGAGGGAGATACTCTTTAGTTTAAAACAGAATTTAGTTAAATTTAGATATTGTTAATTAAATTAAATCGATTTTCGGGTCAGCACCGAAGTACTGACTACTGGGTTGGTGAATACCCTCGGGGACTAATAGTCCACCATCAGAGACATCTGCCCAGTGGTAATAAATAACAAAATACCGAAGTTACTGATTAATTAACGATTAATTAACGATTGGAAGTCCAATGTAGACATTTCAAGAAGAAAGTTTGACAATGAAACTGATCAAACAGTTACGCAATTCATGGTGGTTTCGGTTTCGGTCTCGGTTTCGGATTGGGTTTCGGTTTCGACGATGAATTGTAAAAATGTCAATTGAGAGTAAAAGACAAAAAAACCATAAATATGATGTTTACTCATAAAATGACCACTTTATTAAGTATTATGCTTAAGTAAAAATGCCACGAATTTTTCTCCAATTTTTAATTTATTATTTTTCCTATTCTTATAGTCACCAGATTGGCTAAGTATAAGATACCGTGCGTTTGAAACAAAAGAACTGTCCTTTATTGAATCTGGGAGGCTTCATTTCCCGCATTAGTACACATGTGAAGGCCGAGACGCCGGAGGCGTCGAGGCTTTAACCTGTATACGAGTGTGGCAAAAGATGACTCCTAAGATCAATAAAAGTCACTTCTTTTGTTTAAAACGTACGGTATCTAACTTGTACCACAGAAATTATTATTATTTCTTGTAAATTATACATTACTGATTGTTATTTTGAAGTATAAGTATTTAAAATTACTGTATAAAGGTGTTTGCCTCCATGGCGTAATGGTTAAGACCGTTGGTAAAAAAAGCTTGTTGCGAATCGGGGGAGTTCAAATCCTGCTCAAACCATAGTGCATTTTTGCGAATTTTTATGAAAAGTATCGAATGGTAAGGTATATAATAATAATATAATAATAAAAAATAATAAAAGTTTATTATGTGTGGTCTCTGTAGCGTAATGGTTAAATCCGATTGACATTACCCAGAAAACTAGAGGCACCTTACAACTTTCTAAATGTTATACAAAAGATTTTTAAACCTTTTTTCCAAAGGCAATTTTCAAAATTCAAATACAACAAATTAACAAATGATTTATAAGGTGTCAGTAGCGTAGTGCGTAAGGTTCTCGGTAATGATCGACTTCAATGTTCGAGCCTAGCAATCTCGCAGCATTTAAACTTAAAATGATGTGCTGTCATTGAGATTTTAAAATAACGTGTGCACTCGTACGGAGAACGTGGCCGGTAACTAAATGCACTCGTGTGGAGAAAGCCACCGGTAACTAAACTGGGAGGCCTGAAATAACAATAGCTTCGCAGGGGGTACTGTGGTACAAACTACTGAAATCCTCACTTTTTGCTTAGACTTGCATTTAGAAAAAAGTCAACAATGTAAATGTTCAATAACTTGAACCGTTATAATTTATGTATTATCAGTAAAAGAGAAAAGCATAAAGCAGATAAATCAAATTTTCTTCGATTCAATTTACGAATAAGATTATTCGATATTTCAAATACTTGTTAAAAATGTTCACTTAGTAGGGACTGGAAATCTGCTACCCTTTCATCAAAACTGCAAGAATAATTTGCATAGATAAGATATCTAAAATGAATTTTACTGGCTTTGCAAAACACGTTTTTATTCAAAACAGTATTAAGGACAAATGGTCACTATTCGATTTAGCAGAATTTATTGCATTTATAAAAGCACTGATACTAGATCATAAGCTGGAAATAATTTACTATAAAAACGAAAAATTCATTTCTATATTGGGTATTTGTCATCTCTTGTGATCTTTAGTCCTTCAATACTTACCATAGACTCGTACAGACACTGGATATGGTCCTGTCTGCGTTTGCCCATCAGAAACAGTGAACCGAACATTAAAACCACCTCTAGTAAAAGACGACATGCTCTGGTTAGTATACAGTGCTCCATCTGAAAAAAATTACCAATGCAAATCTACTTGAGTTAAATAGAGAACTTAATTTACAGAAGAATTTTTGTATCAAAATCAACACTGTCAGGGTTATGTCCAACAGCTGTTAATCTTGTCAATGTCGTTTTATAATAATTTTTTTTTTAATTTTGATAATTTTATTGCATTCTGTATATTTGATCGTCAACCGTGTACAATAACGATACCTTATCTCGACTTCGTTACTGTTAGTATCACCATATAAAAGTTTTTGTTAGTATACTTTTAAATTCTCCTAAAAGATGTTTGATTTCTCTTTATCTAACAGTGTTATCTTAAAAGTAATAGATATCTGAAATATTAAAAATTAAGGCAGTAAGTTAATGCCCCTTATTTGTATTTGTAAAATACGTCCAACTATGGACATCGTTCCACCCATTAAAGACTTGTTCAGAGCATTTTTTTCAACACATTATAATTATTGCCAATGCCTTGGACTATTCCATCTGCCTTTTGACTCTCTTTTGTCTTTCCTTTAATTCTCTAGATTTCGAAGCACCTTATCTAATAATTCACTTCAATTTAATTACTTACCCCGAATTTTCTACCTCGAATAGATTACTTCTACCTCAAAAAAGTTTTGCCGATCCTAGGATCGAACCTATGCTTTTTTCCTGTAATGCCAATGTGGTAAAACGACTGATAAACCCACTCGGCTATAAGTGCGAGTTGACAAAATATAATCAGTGATACATACATGTATTCCTTTTAACGGTCATTTAGTTAGTTAAAGAATGTTTCAGAGTAGTTAGGAATACTTATGTAATATATCGGGATTTCCTATGAAATTTCATAACAACGGCTGTAGAATACCGAAAGAACAAAGGAGTGAAATTTACAAAAATCGAAGTCCAAAGACATGGCCAGAACGAGTACACAGAAAACAATGACGTTAGACACAGACAACAATGACGTTAGGCAGATACAAAGCATAGAAATAGAAATCACAACATTCAAAACAAAGGCACTCACAGTGTGAACTCCAGTGAAACTGCGAGTGACATCAGGTGCTACGGAAGGGATGCATGTTCTGCTCTGTTAACAGCACTCGTCACACTGCAAGTGAGGAAAATGTTTTTGAAGGACATGTTTGGTAGCTGATTGGTTATTGTCGTTTTCTAACCCCAAGACACAACTACTAAAAATCCACGGTACGTGGTACGTGTTACTTCTCTAACCCTCGTACAGTACCGTGGTAAAATTTTTAAATGTTATAGAAATAGCATAATTATTCAAACATTGACAAGGACAAATCAGTACCTCAAACATCACTAATGACGACACAACTAAAATGATATACGAGACAACACAAATACTTAAGTTCTTACAGTGTGAACTCCCTTAAAAACTGGGAGCGACATCAGGTGGTCCGGAAGGGTAAGCATGTCCTGCTCTGTTAACAGCAACCGTCACACTGTGAGTGAGTCAATCCAGAAAAATGTCAAAGTCGGTAGTCAAATCCGGGAAGACGTGAATCTAGCTGAAAATGTCCACTTTCATTCGGGATACTGACACGTTATATCTTTTAATGATGTTATGGTGACGGCCATAGAATTTCTTGAGGGATAAAATTAACATAGGTTGAACAAATCCCTGACTAAGCAGCTTGTGGGACAGTGTTTTTTTCTCTGTTAAAAAATCACTGTACAAACATACGCTCGGCAGTAACGGATCAATTGATAAAATAAATTTGATACAAAGTATGCAGACTGAAAGATTTAAAACTGACAAACATTAAAAGGATGTTTTAACGAACAAGCAATAAATAATAATACCATAAGGTCCAATGTTAGAACTATGTTTCACACTAGTGGCCATCTTGGATATAGCGCGGACCTGAAGAACACTTTTTGGGCAAGGACTATTCTGGCAAAGTTTGGTTCCAATTGGCTCAGTAGTTTCAGTTAAGATCTTTCAATGTATTTTCCCATAGATCCAATGTTAAAACTATGTTTCCCGCTTGCGGCCATCTTGGATATAGAGCGAACCTGAAAAACACTTCTTTTTTGCAGGGGACCAGCCAAGAACTAAGTTTGGTACCGATTGGCCCGGTAGTTTCAGGGGAAAAGATCTTTGAAAGTGTTTCCTCATAGGGTCAAATGTTAAAATTATGTTAAATGCTGGCGGCCATGTTGGATATAGCGCAAACCTGAAAAACACCTTTTTTTGCAGGGGACCACCCAAGGACGATTGTAGCAAAGTTGGTTCGAATTGGCTCAGTAGTTTAAGAGAGAGAAAATCTTTGAACGTGATTAACCATAGGGTCCAATGTTAATACTATGTTTCCCGCTGGCGGCCAACTTTGATATAGCACGGACCTGAAAAGAAGGAGATCTTTGAATGAAAAGTTTACGACGGACGGACGAAGGACGCAAAGTGATGGCAAAAAGCCCACCCTGGCATTAACAAGGTGAGCTTAAACGCCACCAAATATTTCTACATCTGTAACTGTATACATACGCATAAAAACAACAAAAAAAACCAAAACAAAACAAAACACATAAGCGTCGCAAATGGAACAAAAGGGAAACAGAAATACTTATATGAAGAGGCGCAACAAAACTTTAGCACTGGCATTTGGAACTAACATCATCAGATGCTCCGAAAAAGGTCGACATGATTTGTTCCCAATCGCATGAAAATGAAAATAAAGGCGATCCAGTGATATGGCATAGTTGGTATTTGTCAGTTCGTTGATAATCTTTGGGTCTACCCAAAAATGTCCATTCTCATCTGAGAAATTAAAAAATTGTAATGACCTTTTTATTCATGATATTAGTATTGATAATTCTTTGTGATTTTAAAACTCAAATCATATATTTAAATATGTTTTGGATGCAAATGGCGATTGTTTATGTTCGACAAATTCCGCAACGCCTAAACTTTTTCTTAAACTTATCAACATGTAAACATGTTTAGACATTTCATAAGAATTGAAAATAAAAACGAGGCGATAAACGTGGAGGATCTTGCATGAAGTCTCTTGACGAGACGCTGCTACACAATACTTATTTTTTGTTTAAAAGGGATGTTTTGACATTATTTTGATATTTTAGAAGATTGGTACGTATTGATAACTCCAAAAATCTACTTGACATCTTAAACTCTAGATCATTATCACACTGTAACAGCATTAAAACTTTCGACTTCTCCACACTCTACACTACTATTCCTCATGAACGGTGAACGAAGATATAGGTACATTGTTGTAGGTAGAGAACAAACCTACTTTGTGAAAAATGACTCCGAATCGGAGAAAAGAAAGGATTAAAATGTTAGAGTTTCTGATCGACAATGTATTTGTCCAGTTTGGAGGACTTGTTTTTCAACAGACTATCGGAATTCCTATGGGCATAAATTGTGCTCCTCTCCTAGCCGATCTATTTCTCCACTCTTATGAGGCTGAATTTATCGAAGGGCTTCTTCAAAATAAAGATAAAAAACTGGCCTAATCCTTCAATTTTAGCTTTCGTTATATAGATACCCCCCACAACCCCATTTGTTTCCAGAAAATATAAAATCAATCAAACCAAATTCTGAAATAGGAGGTGCATATCTACATTATGTCATAAAGACTGTGTTAAAGTTTCATCAAAATCTATTCAGTGGTTCAGGAGAAGTAACGGATAAGAGATGGGTACCCCTAGTAATGTCATGGCTAAGTCTATGTTTTGCTATGGGAAACCCCAAAAATCAATTAAATCGAATTCTGAATAGGAGGTG
>MJUU01073751.1:2380-13371 GCA_002080025.1 Modiolus philippinarum | reverse complement strand
TTTCTCCACTCTTATGAGGCTGAATTTATCGAAGGGCTTCTTCAAAATAAAGATAAAAAACTGGCCCAATCCTTCAATTTTAGCTTTCGTTATATAGATACCCCCCACAACCCGATTTGTTTCCAGAAATTATAAAATCAATCAAATCAAATTCTGATATTGGAGGTGCACATCTACATTATGTCATAAAGACTGTGTTAAAGTTTCATCAAAATCTATCCAGTGGTTCGGGAAGAGTAACGGATAAGAGATGGGTACCCCCAGTAATGTCATGGCTAAGTCTATGTTTTGCTATGGGAAACCCCAAAAACCAATCAAATCAAATTCTGAATAGGAGGTGCACATCTACATTATGTCATAAAGACTGTGTTAAAGTTTCATCAAAATCTATTCAATGGTTCAGAAGGAGTCGCGGATAAGAGATGGGTACCCCTAGTAATGTCATGGCTATAAGTCCATGTTTTGCTATGGGAAACCCCACAAATCAATCAAATCAAATTCTGAAATAGGAGGTGCACATTTCCATTATGTCATAAAGACTGTGTTAAAGCTTCATGAAAATCTGTTCAATGGTTCAAGAGGAGTAGCGGATAAGAGATGAGTACCCTCAGGTGTAACGGACGGACGGACGGACGGGAAGACGGACAGACGGACGGACGGAAGGACGAACAAACGGACGGACAACCACATCACTATATTTCCCCCCACTTTTCAAGCGGGGGGGGTATAAAAAGAGCTCGAAATTAAGGATACCACATACACTTCCACATCAGCCTCGGTCCCTGACCTTCTTCTTGAAATTGACAACAGAGGTAGACTTCAAACTAAGCTGTACGATAAACGCGATGACTTCACCTTTCCAATAGTAAACTTCCCTTTTCTTCGTAGCAACATCACAACAGCGCCGGCATTTGGAGTTTACATCTCCCAGCTCATTCGCTTTTCAAGAGCCTGTGTTTGATACAGTGACTTTCTTGATAGAGCCGGTTGCTCACTAATAGGCTACTTCAACAATGGTATGTTACCCAAAACTTGAAGTTATCCTTCCATAAGTTTTACGGTCGACATCACCATCTTGTGGACCGTTACGGGATATCTGTTTCCAAGATGACAACAGATTTTTCCCTTTAAAGCTTAATTGTTGTTTCCTCTGTCAGATTTGACATGTTTAACACGGTGGGTTTCTTATAAGAAGCAGAAGATTTTTACTCTACCGGTGCACCTGATCTTACCCATGGTTTTTTATTGGGTCCGCATTGTTCATCTTTGTGTGTGTGTGTGTCTTCGTTTTTCTTTTCTGTGCCGTGCTCGTGTTGTGTCTCTGTTTCTTTTTTTTTTGTTTCCAATGTTGCCATTGTTCTTGGATTGTTCGTTTTGGATTGACGTTTCGGTTCTCACTTACTTTTCTCCTCAATTAACATGCAATTCTGAATAAACTGCTGTTTGTGTAATGTGAAGGAAATAATAATTCTAAGAAAGGTTTGTCGCTTTTTTGTCACTAAACTCACTGTTAGTCGAAAGGAGTGAATAATATTTAAAGCTGAATATCTTATTAATTTTTTTGTCATTTCAGGTAGACTTTAATAAATTGATAAATGAATAAATTGATTTGAGTGGCTGCACTTTCTCGACAGTTAAAAGACCAGAAAGAAAGATTTTTCAATATTAATGAAATTAATGAATAAATATGGTCAAAATATATATAAATATAAACAATTCTAAACGTGTTCTAAACGTAACCCCTAATTTACAAAGAAACATTGGTAGAAACAAAGGAGTCATATTTACAAAAATCGAAGTCCGAAGTCATGGCAAAAACGAGAACACAGAAAACAATGACATTAGACAGATTCAAAGCACAGAGTTCCCAATGTGAATGGTTTGAGATATACTTGTGCTAAAGTGAGAACAGAATTGTTTTTAAGGAGTATGTTTAGACCCTTAACACCTTTACGTTAATAAAATAGTGTGTCAATCCATTTTTACCTCTAAATCATATAAATACTAACCAATAATATTGTTTCTTTTATCGTGTTTATATAAAATCTCATTTTTATATAATATATGAACAAACTTTTAAATTTTGAGTGTCCACGGGTGTTATCCTGAAAACAGGATTATGTGTCCACACATGTTTATCAAAACATATTTCAATTTTGAAAGATTTCTTACAGTAATTTTTAAATTTATGAGCTGTTGTGTATATATATGGAATGACTGCCAAGTACATATTTGTCTCCGTTTCGAAGTTCTACCTACCATCAGAAATTATCACTTTTTATTTCAAGCCTCGAACCTATTCTAATTTAAAAAAAAAATAATAAAATTAAAAAAAAAACAGCTACCCGACGTCTTAGAACTTAAAATATGCAAAGAATCCCCCAGTTTTAACTTTTTATCCATATTTTGATCATGGATTCAGGAAATTGGCAAATTGCGATTTTTCTTTCAATATTCTTCTTTCATAACTTATTTCATTACATTCAACTAGTTCATTTCTTTGTTGGTAAATCCATATAAGAATATATGAAATTTACATTTAAAGTTATTGTAGAATAGAAATCACTATTAGACGATAGAATTTCAGAAAATAACCAAATGTCTTAACTTTTAATATAAAAAATAAGGTTGTCAGATGTCAGATTACTACCGCGGATGGACGGGGAGGTTTTGAATGCCATAAAATCGGTTAAACCCACCATTTCTTTCAAAATGCCTGTACCAAGTCAGGACCATTGCGGTCGACAATTTTTCTGGTGGTTTCCACCGAATTTGTCTTTTTGTCTCATGGACTTTGGCTATTGACAACTTTGTTTTTACACCAATTATGAAAAGCTTTTTGTTTGGGTGAGACTTAATTGCACATAACAAAAACAGTATCTTTTATGTACATTATCATGGTTTCTTGATATTGTTTAGTGCATATTTTGCTCTACATGATGAAAATATACATACTACTTGCCGAAGGCATCTGTGCCGGACATGTCCCGCCTCCTGGAGGTGACTCACAATAGCTTTGTGTGTATGTAAAAGATGTACTGTCAGCATCTGTCGTAGATGGTGTCACTATAAGGCTTCCTGAATTATAACTACCTGCTGCCCAGTCAAGATGTGCTGTAATAATATTTACCTCAAAATGAAATAAGTAATAAGTATCAATTATATTAAGTAAGGCAGCCTGTAGACCTTGGGCCAATGGAAATAACTGAAATTTAACATTTCGTTCTGTCATTTGCCATGATATAAATGAAATTTAACATTTCCATCTATTATTGATTATGGTGTTTTTCTTTCGAGATTTTATGCTGTCATTTAGATTTAGATTGTCTTTATCTTATAAATAAGAACAAACAACCCCAATTTTTTAAATAATTTTTTCCGGTTGTCTTATACAGAACTTGACACGGTTAGAGATTTTCTACTTTTATTGTGACATCCACAAGTGAATATTGTCAGACAACGCATATCAGTCGGGGTCTAGAGATTATTTCGTTTTCTCATGCCTTAATTTGTTTTACAGTGTTCGTATATAAACGTTACGCTTCAAATTTATACATTACTCTTTAGATATAAAAATGACATCCGTCATTGAAAAAACGAAAATGAGTAAGAAAATACCGGAGTTACTGTAAATCTAATTCTGCAGATGTCCATTTCTACATCATATACAGTGCAGAATGATTGCTGGATAAAATAAGGTTTGGGATTTATGCACTATCTCGAGAGTTGAAATAAATAAAATAAAATGAAATATTTAGGATGCATAGAATATTTACGGGGCTATATGTAAAACACAATTTGTGGGTTCACAGGCGAGGATCAAGGCACTTTGAAAAGGGGGGTTCCAATTAGAAAAGAAAGGAGATATGGCCGAGCGGAGCGAGTCGCGAAAATTTTTAGGGGTATTTCTTTATAAAACATCAGGATATTCATTAAAAAATACATGATTGTCCTGAAAAAGGAGGTTCCAACCCCCAGAACCCCCCTCTGGATCCGCAATTGGGTTCAGAATATATTTTTTCAAGATTCGCTATCTTTTTTAAGGTAAATTATGGACAAATATAGCACTATGTTGTTTATTTGAACATTACAGAGTTTATTGATTTCTATCTTTTTTAACAATGAATAACTTATTTACTGTCAAACAACTTCAATAGAAAACATACAAAACTAAATCATTATTCAATGGTAACTGAGTAAATATTTTGTGAACAGTGTGCAATGTTCTTGTAACAGGAGATCACAGGACATAATGTTATAAGATCTATAAACCAATCAAGTTATGGTGCCAAAAAATCAACTGTTGAAAATTTCTTGTGCATTTCATGTAAAAGGGACCTTCGTTAAAAAAAAAACTTCTCAATAATCATTGTGACAGCAAAGCAGTACTGGTCTATGACAAACAAGTAACATTTGTTTCCTTATTGCCAATCTCCCATTTCTCTGGGGTGTTAGGACAAATTCTCGTGCTTAAAAAAACACAAATATCACGTATATGCGTTACTCTAGGTTCTATTCTAATATCTAATATTTTCTGCTCAAAAGTTCCATTTCGACCAAGTAGTTGTCAAATAACAAAAAACCGAGGTTACTGTAAATTTAGGTTCTGCATATGCGCATTTCGACAACTTATGTCTGATCAGTGCAAATAAAATCAAAACATGAGGAAATCCATATACCGAAATATGTGTAAGAGCTGATAGAGAACAAATACCAATATAATCAAAAAGGAAAACCAAAATGAGCTAAGGACAGAGCTATGCAAGAGGGAGATACTCCTTTGGTTTTAATGAAATTTTCCTGAATTTAGATATTGCAATTTTTCAAGTAAAATCGGTTTTCGGGCCAGCACTGAAGTACTGGCCTCTGGGTTGGTGAATACCCTCGGGGACTTACAGTCTACCAGCAGAGGCATCGGCCAAACCAAGGATATCAAAATTGCAAGGTTGTCACCATGGAATCGGCATTAATAACACATTTTGAAATGTATTTTTCATAGGCCCTATTATTTTCGCTTCTCTTATGTAACATTTATCCAGTATTTATTATACAAGCCTTTGAAATTAGGATGACAAAATGATTATGTTACGCGTGACAGGTCATGCTTATTCTTCAGGATCATCTGATTTTGCTGCTCCTTTATCTTTTTTTTTTTTTTTTTGGTTGCTGGTACTTTGGTCAGTCATATCTTTTATCCAATATCTTTTATTGCCTTTTTCTAATATTAACTTATCTTGTCTTCATACTACACTTATCTTTTATTTGTTTGAATATTAATTATAACTTACTGAACATGTTCGTGATTCTAGGAGGAACATTTCGTCGTACAAACACTTTGAAAAAACGCTCCTCATTGTCTTTGCCATCTGTACAGCGAATTTTGATCCTGTATTCGGACGCTGTATCAAAATTTAGTGTCGAGCCACTTTTCAAAATGATTGTATACGCTACAAAAATATTCACAATATTTTAAATGGTGTGAACTGATTTGGGTTTTTTCCGTTTGTGTAAAATATGGGATATTAATCCGTTTGAATTCATTGGAACTATTGCGATGTGTCATTTACTTTTATTTTCTGAATAAAAATATTTACTTAGGCATAATAATTTGAAATGTGTCTTTTTCTAAATGCTAAATTACTGACAAAAACAAAAAAAAACAAGGCTTTCAAAAGCCTGAAAATCCAAATCTATGAATATCTTTGCTTTAATTGATCAAATCTTACTGAGTTAATATTCCAACATGTTTGAAATGCCAGTATCAAATTCTTTAAATTCTAAATCTGAGAAGTGACATACTGAAACAAAATTGCTATAAGTATAGAGTATGGAGGCATTCTTTCAATTACAAATGTTTACGAAATTGATCTCGTACAAGTTTTTTTATGTTTAGCAGGTTTGATACTCACATGACACTGCTAAGACTTAGCTATCTTTTAGAATTGACATGTTTTTTCTGCTTCTTCACTTTGTATCCTTTTAGAATTTCCTTGTAGCTTTGACCATAATACTTTTTCTTGTTTGATTTGTTTTGTTTTGTTTTGTTTGGTTGTTTGTTTGGTTTTTTATTTTGTTGTTTTTTTGACACATCGAAATTTACACCCAAAAACTGTTTCTAGGTAAACATACTCCCGCCATTGTTTCTGACGCCAAATATACTGGTTGAGGGAACAGTTTGTATCTTGGAACAAGTTACAGAGTCTCCGGAGTCATCTTGAGTTGTAAGGGTATGTAGAACGAGGTTACTGGATAGATCAGTGTCTTCGTGGAGTTCATAGAATGAAGGTAAGGAAAGTATACGTGGTGGCTGAAAAGGGAAAAGCAATTAATATAACACAAGTAATAATTTTTAAATTGTTTGATTTTACTTTTTTGCAACTTTTTGTTTAAAGTGTTGACATAATGAGTCCTTTCAATGTCTATACAAGATGTAGATCAGATGACTTGAGTTCACTTTTTTGGTCTCAAGTACTACAGAAAATACATTAATTGTCAAAATATTCAAGTTTTGTGGTACATATATCTCGTTTCTGAAAGATCAAACATGACTAACGCTTTACCTTAATCTTTTAAATAACAAAATAATTGTTTAAAAAGGGTCTTTTAATTGTTTGGAAAGGTTTTATACAAACCGGATAGAATACTAGTACTACTTGGTGTTGCTGAGGAAATTCGTCTGTTTAATTATGTCACCCCAGATTTTGTCGGGGTGACATGTTGTTATTCTACGTTTCTTCTTATTATGTCACCCCAGACGTAGTCGGGGTGACATGTTGTTATTCTACGTTTCTTCTGATTATTATTATTATTATTATTATACTTATTCTTATTCTTCCAATAATTCTTGTGCGAGCGATTATTTTTAGACGACTGGACCAATTGATTTCAAACTTTGCATAAAGTTAGAACACCATCTGAAGTTGTATGCAGTGCGTTTAAAATTTTCAAAATGGCCGCCAATTTAAGGTAAAAATTGGGCATTCTATATCTCAGGAACTGCTTATAGGAATTAGTTCATATTTTGTTTGAATGTTCAGTAAGATGAGAGGAAGGAATCTATGCGACAAAAATTTTTAAAATGGCCGCCATTTCCAAGAAGGCTGCCGAAATGCGTAAAAAGCTTGACTTTGTCCGATTTCAACGAAAATTGATTTCTAGGTAGATTTCGAGGTTGCGAACAAGGTGGAATCATCGAATGGGGAGTCTGGGGTGACATCGGCTATTGCTTGCAATTGCAAATCTAGTTATTATTGTAATTGTGAAAAAGTATTTTTCAAGTGAAAACTGAATGATACCTAATCTTTGAGATGTGAAATTAAAATAAAAAGATTGATGTGTTTCAGAAATATTTAATGGCTAATGGCAGGGATAGATTTCAAGTGCGCATATGGACGTACGCCTCCTTTCACTGGCAAAGAAAAATGAGGGAATTCTGTATGAATCTAAACTTATACATATAATTTTATAACAAATCGTTACGAATTATACTTGAAAATGAAATATTTATATGAATTTTAATAAAAATCAAAGAGTACAAAATATTTCCCTCGCTCCGCTTGAAGATTTTCAATTTTCAGGTTTTCGCAACCACTTTTGAAAATCCTGGATCGACCCGGCGTGGGACTGAGAATAAGAATGTTGATAGAATTGAATCAAGCTCTAGAAAGATCAATTTGGATCATTTTAATGACTGATGTATTTTTTCTTGTAATATTATATATGAGGATCTTGTGTAGAATCGGTTAGTGTACTTGTGTGAACGTGTAGGAAGACAATTGTGTTAAATGTAGAAAAATATTTTTACAGTGATTTTTTCTCATATACTAAGTAAACTGAATAGTGATTCGTCAGGTGCAAATAAAGGGCTGTACATAAAATCCTGACTGCAAAATCAAATACAATTTAAGTTTTGTGATAAATTTGGTAACGTAGACTTTTACTGTGCTGAGGAATTTACATGATAGAGCTGAAGTGTCCAATCACACACCGTACGACCGCTTTGTATCATTTGATCATCGACCGATTGATACGATCATCGATGTTTGTTTTCATCCTGAGAAATGAAATAGTGGTGTTAAGATTTTTGATATTTAATGACATTTTTAGCAGAAAAATGCATTGATTTGGATGTAAAAATGAAGATTATAAATAACGTAATAAAAAAACAATAAATTACTTTCTTATAACATGTACATTTTGGCAGACTTTAAATCAAATTTACACTGAAATTCACGCAAAAATCTCAGATCCTGGACTTCAATTCCTTATTCCATACAAATTCGTACTTAACAAGTTATTATTCAACATCAGCACTAAAGGTGCATCTTTTACCTTTATTTTTATGTATAAAATATTATTCAAATGTCAGGCGTTCTTGTTTAATTTGACATTACTTGACACAACAAGAAGAAAATAAGATACGATCTCCGATCGATACATGTAACGATCAACAGCAGATTTAATCTAAGTGACGATACAGTCAACAGCCGTAACAAAAACAATCAAATGACAGTATTTCCATTTTATACCCATCAAAACGAAGCTTAGGGTACATTGGATTCAGTTTGTGCGACTGTGAGTTTGTAACAGTGTGTGTCTAGCTATCAACCTGAGACAGACGACAGACATTTTTGTCCTGTGGTAATCTCGACCCTCCCCCGACCATCTTCAGAATACCTATTTACAATTATGTCAGGATAGTAAGTACCATATAAGGTTGTGCACCTGATTTTTAAGATGGATTCATCAAATGTTGAAAAAAATTCGTGTATTTGGAGATTTCTGTCCGGAGGTTATCTCTGCCCCTACTTAAAATTTCTTTTTTTTTCAGATTTTTTTACGAATTCTGCAAACCTTTGGACTTTTCATTTATAAAGTTTGATAATCAATGATGAGATTCAAGAAGCCAAGAATAGCCCTCTCCTTTTTAACTGCAAGTCAGATTAAAACCATACTTCCAAGTTATCTTGTTTACAGGATCAAGTAATACATCTCATACTTAAAAAATTAATTAACTGATTGAAATAGTTCTTTAAAAGATATCAGTCCCTTGTCGAGAATTTTGAAATTTCAATCGGACTATGATTCGAGATTCTTTTCTCACGTTTGGGATGGACATTTCTTTTCAGTATATACGACCTTTCAATAGCAATTGCTGTTGAATTGCTACACAGGACACTAATGGTTTGGCGCTCCATAAAAACTACAACTTCTTAAGAAGTACCTGTGCAAAGTCAGGACCATAGCGATTTACATTTTTTCTGTTGGTTTTGCACATAATTAGTCTTTCTACCCTTTGAATTTCGCCTCCTGAGAATTCTGTTCGGTAATTTTGAAATTACCCTTATGAACTGATTCTAGAGGCTTGCCGGGCCGTTTATACCTCATTTATTGATTTACAACTCCGTCAAAATTTGAATTCATATTTCTACTGAACTTTAAGGATAATTTTTTGGGTAAGTTTATAATAATTTAATATCAGATATAACAAAAGGAATTGGGCACAAGTTTTTCAAAGTTATGTAGTCCCATTCATATTATTTATTACAAAACAAATTCTATATGAAAATACAAAGGAACATACAAAATTAAAGTCAATAATTGGTTTATGTTTATACAAGAAATACATGATAAATGGTTTAAATATGAAAAGGAAAAATAAAGGAAAAAAGACTAAAAATTCAAAGATCAATTCAGACATTCTGTTCACATTACCATCTAATTGCACCTCATGCTTGGATTTTTTTTCTCATTTCAGCCTGAATTCTTTCAACAATTAAGATGCAAATGCTTTAGTCGGACCTTGCCGAAAACTCTATTTTTCAGTCCTTCCATGTCATTTACTTTTTTGTTTGATGTGTGCGCTATCATGTAATCGGTGTAATTACTCATTGAACTCTCATTCGTTTACTTACCGGCATTAAAAAAACACAATATCTGATTGTATCCAGTTCTACAGATGGTCGTTTTGACAACTTATGTATCGTCAGTATAGATAAAGGCAAAACAATGGGAAATCTAAACAAGAGGCTCAGAGAGCCTGTATCGCTCCCTTGGCCCCAATAGGATCCAATATTCAATTGTTTTCATCTGTCAATGATCAAACAGTACCTCATGTGCTGGATACTTGGTATTTTATTAAACATGAAATGCAAATGTAGACGTTTCTCATCTACAAGAGAAGATCTCTTAACATTTTTCAAGCATTGGATCAATAGCAGGAATTTGGAATAGGTACAAACCTGAAAGGAGTCCTTTTTACAGGGGACAATCCAAAAACTTGTGATCAAGTTTGATCCCAAATGACCAAGAACATTCAAGAGAGAAGATTTTTTAAAGTGTTTCCATGAGCTCCAATGTTAAACTTTGTTCCCTGCTGGTTGCCATTTTGGAATAAGTACGCGCCTGAAAACACCCTTTTATAGCCCCAATTTGCGGAAGGTACATAGTGTTCGTGATGGCCTAATGTCTGTCCTTCTTCAAAAAGGTGGTATCCTCTTCTCCTCCTAAAGCACCCGTTGGAATTTCTTTTAAATTATGCAGGAGCTTCATCACATATTGTAGATGTGAACTATGCGTTTTGTTTTCCAATAAATACTTTTTTTTCAGATTTTTGACATGTTTTTGACTTTGCCATTGTAGCTCAGTGCAAACCATATGTTGACCACTTGGTATCCCGTACCCCCCTTAACCACTGGTCAGAATTTCATGAAACTTGTGTAAGACCTTAGTTACATGCTATAGATTTGCACTATGTGCTTTGTTTTCCAATTATTCCGTTTTTTGTCTCGCCCGCGACGAAAGTCGCGGAAAGCGAGACATATGCGTACAAAGTATGGCGGCGGCGGCGTAAACTTTCAAGTTAAGTTTTTGTGATTAGGTCATTTTCTCAGTAACTATAAGTGGTAGGTCAATTATATTTGGTATATAGGTTGGTCTTGAGTAGTACATGACAGTCTGCTATATGGCTTTTGTCTGTGACCTCAATTTCA
>MJUU01073750.1:0-28007 GCA_002080025.1 Modiolus philippinarum | reverse complement strand
AGGGGGGGGGGGGGGGTGCACGGAAAGTGATTTCAACCCATGGCCTACATGGCCTGAACAAGAATACATAAAAACAATGGCGTTAGACGGCTGCAAACACAGAAATATAAACAAAACATTCAAAACCAGTGCACTCACAATGTGAACCACAAAACATATAAAAGAGAAATCATATGCTCCTGAAGAGTAAGCATGTCCTGCTTGTCATCCTATCAGTCAATTAATCTAGGATAAACTCAAAATCGGTATACAATGAAGGAATACATGAATCTAACTGAAAATATCCGTTTTCATTTGTGACATCATATCTTTATAAATAATGTTATGGTGATAGCAATTTAATTTCTTGAGGGATGAAAATAACACAGTTGGAACAAATCTTGAACAGCCATAAATTGTTGACTCCCATGATCATTTTAAAATGCACGATATAGTATATATTCAGTGCGACATTGATCAACTGGTTCTATGAAGTTCATATGGAAATAAACTGTAATATTCCCCTGATCTACAACCTTGACTTTTCAAAGAAAATGATTAACATTTGCATTGAGATTGATAAAATAAGTATGAGAGCTAAAATTACATAAAATATTATGTAGTGTACCCACCTGGCCATTCTGTTTTGTATTACTCGTTGGTTTCTGAAATGAACATGACAATTTGATACAATTTTCTGTTCTTAGTTACCAGTACTTATCAGATATGATTTACAAATTCCTAGTAACTTGTGTTTCCTTACTCTTTTTTTTTAATTACGAATAATATACTCACATTTCTTCACTTATTTGTATTGAATTAATTTTTGGTATGTGATTGCACCTAGATGAATAACATATAAACGAGAAGGGGGTGTCCGATAATGTCCTGTAATCAATTTCATTCAGAGTTAAGGTTCTTGAAGCATTGCAAGCTTTCCTGTCTTGTATTTTTTAACATTATTATATCGACCGAATCATTCTCCCAGAGCATGCATGTGTGCAAGCCACAATATGCTAAATTACATTACTCGTAATGACACGACTTATTCCATGTCCGCCGAGGCATGTTATTTAGATAAAAAAATACCCAAGTTTCATAATTTTCATAATTATCAGTAAGTTTTGTTTTGCTGTACATGTTGGTTTCTAGGAGTAACCTCCCACCAGCAGCATTAGAATCAAATAAATCGAAACTGATAGCAATAATCCAAAAAATGCACTCATTACTATGAGATTAGCATACCAGGCGAATTGTATTTCGTTGTTTGATTTTACTTTAAATGAATAGCGACTACTGATTTCAAGTCGACTGTTTTAAGTACCAGTCGAAGAATCAGGCAAAATGCATTGGTGCGGTTGTACATTGAGGAAAAAACCGCAAACTTTTGATGTCTGATTTTAATAGAATTAACCATTGCATTTTGATAGACAAAAGTCTTATACCATTTTGCCTTTTTGTGTTATCAGCGTCCAAAAATTAGTTACATTGTATAGTGAAGAGTACGGCAAAATTTTGCCGCCATTTTGTTTCTCTATATGGCCATTCAAAAATTATCTCGAGACCTAACACATGTTTGACTGTAAAAACTTTTTGGGATGTGTTTTTATAATCAAATGAATACACCTAAGACAAACAATACAGAATCAAAATTTTTGATGCGCCTTCTACTGCCTGACTCGAAGGTGTATACTGAAAACCTTGGTACATAGGGTTAAAGTAGTATTCGAGCTAAGTCATGTTTGTGTCTCACTTACTAACAACCGTACTCCCAAATATCGCCAACATGTATTATCTATGTCATTTGAAAATATAACAACGAGCTGAGGTAACTTTATTCCTCTTACCTTCAGATCGCCATATATCCAGTTAAGCAATTCAAAAGCAGCGTTATACCCACAGTTGTTCAGATAGTTTGTTGTTGACAGTACACTACAGGATCCTCCATAGTTATTTGTAGGCTGTAATTGACAAATGATATGTCAATCCTCATTAGAAGAAATTAATTTATTACATGCATTGATTGATACTTCAAAAAATCAAGTTCAAGTTCTTTATTTCACTCTGACACACATGTGTAACAAAAGAAACATATTATAAACATAATAACAAGGGTAAAGGTGAATAGAATCGGCATACAATATATATTTATAACAAATTTTGCAACTTAGATATAAAAATTGACAATCTCTGACATTACATAAATATAATAACCTTTTCATTTTGTAATACTCGGATATCTAGTATAATAAACAGGAATGTAGTTGCTTCTAATATTAATAATTTGTGTATGATCACATTCGAATAAGTAATGATATTCTGTACCAATACTATTAGAATTGCATAAATGACATGTTCGGTCTTCCCGTGATATATTTCTCCATCTTCCGGTTTCAATTGGGATTTTTATATTGCAGCACCTAAATTTTGTAATTAATTTTCGTTCAGATGGAGATGATTTTAATAAATAATTTTCTAATTCAAAACTGTTCTTGAAAATACCATAGAATTCTCCTCTAGAAAAGTTATCTATATCACTGAACCATTTTTGTATGAAAATATCTGATAATATTTGTTTGACGGTACACTTAAGCTGCTCTGGATGAATAGGATATTGCTAGTTCCATACATAGCTAAGCCCAGTTTTATCAAAAATAGATTTCATATGACATAATTATTTAAAGTCTAAATTCCTATTAGACTGTAATTTTAACATTACTTTATATAATGTACAACTTAATTTATTATCATTAGAAATAAGCCTATTCCAGAAATTGACCATTCTGGTTTTAATATATATATCAACGGGTTTCCTACCAAGCTCCCCATATGTCATATAATTCGGAGTTGTAGTTCGAATATTCAACATCATTCTGCAAAATTGCAAGTGTATTTTTTCTACAAGTTGTATATTTTCAAACCCCCATATTTCGCAACCATATGTTAAAATATAGGCAAAATAAGTGCATAAAAAGTTTTAACTGTACATCTATTGGCATCGACACATTTCTTGTTTTTCTGTAAAGGCCAAACAATGCTTTTTGTCCTTGGTCAATTAATTTTTTTATACCTTTTACAAATGATCCATTATAATTAAATGTCATGCCAAGATATGTATATGAATCTTCGATTTGGAGATTTTCCCCATTCAACTGAAAATTTGGCTGTACTCTTGACATGCGTTTGCAGAATATAATGACTTTAGTTTTATTATGATTTATTTTCAATTTCCAATCTGCACAATATTTTCCAAATGACTTCAATGATTTCTGCATGTCGGCCATATTCTCGGCAAGAATAATGGTGTCATCTGCAAACAAGAGTACAAAGATCTTTATGAAAACTTGTAAACTATCTGCACAATTATTTTCTATATTTTTAAGCCACTGATCTCATTTGCAACGAAATAGTTTTCTAAATCATTTAAGTATAACGCAAATAGAAATGGAGACAAATTATCTCCTTGTCTCACGCCAATATCGCATGTAAAAAAGGCTGTATATTGATTACCATTTTTTACACAGGATTTCACATTGTCATATAAACTATGAATAACTCTAAAAACTTTTCCTGTAATATTTGAGTTTTGTAATTTGAACCATAGAGAAGAGCGTGAAATGGTATCAAATGCTCTAGAAAAGTCAATGAACGTACAGTACAGTTTTTTACCCAGTGCAAGATATATGGAAATTAATACATGAAGACTGAAAATATTATCAAGAGTACTATATCCTTTCCTAAAACCAGATTGCGCTTCTGAAATCAAATTAATTTCATCGGAAAGCTTACGTAGCCTTTCATTTAATAAAGATGTAAATGTTTTACTAAGACAAGACAATAGTGTTATAGGTCTATAGGAACTAGGGTCATTTGTATTACCTTTGTTCTTGTAAATTGGAAAAATAATACCCTCAGACCATGATTCTGGTACCAATCCAGATTATAAGATAAAAGTAAAAAGTTTACAATATAAAGGCAAAAATATATGGGTAGAGCTTTTGATAACAATATCATCATATCCTGAAGCCTTGTTATTCTTCAGTTATTTAACCACATTCAAAATTTCATCTTCAGATATTGGAGAATTTAAAATATTGTCAATATTGTCATTAGGTGTAATATCAAAGTCGATATCAGGACGTTCCTGATCTTCTGATTCATTCAGTTTCTTTTTTTTAAATATTCAACAAAATCTTCTAAAATGACGCCATTATTTGTATTCTGTTTACTCCTGCCAATGTTATTCAATATTTTCTAAAGACCTTTTGGATCGGTTTTAGACTTTTCTCTAATAACATTAGCAGTTTTAAACTGGAATTCAGAGAAACTCTTTTTATAAGCTTTACTTGCTTTATTCATAGCATTTTAATTGTATTGACTTTTGACATGATGATATCTTCGCTTACATCTATGAAAAGTCGCTCCACTTTCCACTTACATCACCATATAATTTTAGTTTAAGAACTTCTAACACAATCTTTTTTGTCTATGGTAAGCGGACGTCAAGTCTTACTGGTTGGACATAAAATCGTTGGCTTTATGACTTTTGATGTTGACCTCGTGACCACGTTGAGTTTTTCTGATTAGGCAAGTTTCTCAATAATTGTAAGTGTACGGTTGAGCAATACTGTATGTAGTTGTGTTACCATGACTTCAATTTTATGGTCGAAGGGGACGCAATTTGAATTTGAGGGGAGGGCTTGGAAGATTTTAAAAATAAATAATCTTTCCCTCTTTGAACTGAAAATAAATATTCTTGCCCTACCACTGTGCAAAATAAATAATCTTTCCTCGGTAGTACTTGAAAGTAAATAATCTGTCCTCTGCTAATGAATGTAAAAAAATATCACGACTTGATTTTTTTTTCGCTTACTTCGCTCGCGACCTGCAATTAAAATAACCCAATCTTATCTCAGTACTGACAAACTCAAAAGGCACAAGAGGTATTGTCTTTGTGATGCAAAGCATGCAATGTGCAGTTAAATACATATTGCTTTACTACGTTATTTTCAATGATGCTGGTTGCTAAATTTTTCACTTGTGAAGTAAAATCACTGAGTCCTATGTCAGTACTGACAAACTCAAAAGGCACCAGAAGTATTTTCCATAGTGACAACCATATGTTTTCCACATTTGAGTAGTCCTTATTTTATACTATCCTATTCATTTACTGAGAGCTTATCTTCTATTGTATTTCCAATATTAGTTAGTTGTTTTAATAACATTTAAAGTTTTATTATCAATCTTAGATCACTGATTTTTCACACTAGGTAACTCTAAAATTCTTTCAGTCAATGGCTTTATAACGCAATGACGGGAATATAAATCATACAATCCTACAGAATGTAACGAGTTGTAATAGGCGAATGTGCAATATTCAACCAATCCAATGGGATGGCAATAACATTTAAGTGATGTCTTCAATATTGGTAGTTCGTATTCTCAATTTTAAATCTATTAGCAAATAACAACAAGACAAACAGTCTTCCTGTGACAAAAAGTATTTGAATTACAACCGGCTCATACAAAACTTGTAGGTTGGGGATACATCATATCGTTTATTCCGAATGCTGATGAGTATGTGTTATGTATTATATTATCTTTTTATCCCTTTAATGACGCCGAATTCGCAATTAGAAACCTCCGTCGGTTATCTCCCTTTACCAAGTTATACAGGTAAAGTAGGGATAATTTTAATTTAAATATCAAAAGAGGTTATTGATATGCTAATTAAAGTATTTTCCACTTTGAACCATACAAAACTAACTTGGTACAGGGAGATAACCGACCGAGGTTTCTCATTGAGCCACACAAGAATGAATTTAGATGTATGTTTTTCGTATGAAGCAAAGTTTTAACAAGGGTTGATACAACAGAAACAAAAACAACTAGCCCAACCTTTTAATTTCAGCTTCAGATATATAGACGATGTGCTTTCTCTTAATAACCCAAGATTTAAAGAATATTTACATCGCATCTACCCCAGTGAATTTGAAATTAAAGAGACAACCGATACACCCGATTCTGCTTCATACTTTGACCTTTTGTTATACACTGACGAACATGGACGTCTGAAATCTAGATTATATGACAAAAGTGATGATTTTGACTTTCCAATTGTGAACTTTCCCTTTCTCTGCCGCATATATATTTCACAATTAATTCGTTACTGTAGAGCGTGCAGTATATACAGTGACTTTGTGGAAAGAGTAAAAGCACTGTCACAAAAACTGCTGAGTCAGGGATATGTTCAGTCGTTGTTACTTTCGTCCCTTCAGAAATTCTATGGCCGTCACCACGACATCATAGATAGATATGAAATGTCAGTGACACAGATAAAAACTGACAGTTTCAGCTAGATTCGCGTCTTCCCGGATTTGACATTACCGGTTTTGACTTTACCCTGGATTGACCCACTGACAGTGTGACGGGTGCTGTATACAGAGCAGGACATGCTTACCCTTCCGGAGCACCTGATGTCACTCTTGTTTATTGAGAGTTCGCACTGTTAGTGCTTTAGTTTTTCGTGTTGTATATGTGATGTTCGTGTGTTTTGTTGGCATGTGGTGTCTTTGGTCTTCCGACTTCTGGTGTTCTTGCCTTTGCCTTGTCTCTTGACTTCGATTTGTGTAATCTTGTGCTTTGTTCCTTCGGTATTCTACTGCTGTTGTTCTGCAGAATTACAGTAATTTGGAACTATTATCGAAATTGATTTAAAGTGTCAGTAACTACCACCTCTGAAACCGACTTAGATTACATCTTTGTAAGAGGGGGTATTATATATTTTTAGTTGTAAGAAAATAATAGATTTTCTTGGTGAATTAAGCATTAAATCATACCATACAATGTTCAGCATTTACGTCTAATACAGCTTTAACGTTAGAGTGCCGTACATAACGGTTGTAATAACTCTGTATCTTTTGACCATTCCCTGTTAAATACAAATTGCACAACAACGATTATTATTTTTTTAAGAATAAAACTCCTGCTATTTGACCAAAAGGTTATTTAAATGACACAATCTTCAACAATATTGTACAATACGAGTAATTTCTATTTAACATCATGTTAATGTTATTATCACTTGAAAATAACCAAAATAGACCTTTTGATACTTCTGTTTTCAACTTAGTTTTGTTTCTCTTTTCACCATGTTTTATATTCAAGAAAGGACATTTTACATAGAAAATGGCCTACAATACCCGGTATCTTATTATGTTATACCATTGTTTTATTTACATTGAGGAATGTTTTCTAAGCGTACATTGACAGACCCAGGAGTGTCCTAGATTGAAATCCCTTTTTTGTCGAACTAGACGAAGGTGTTTATTGATTTGACTGCAATTTGTTTCATGATGATAACTCGATATTTTGTTTTATACCACAGGACATGAAGACTCTAAATTCTTTAGGAGGCAGTAAAGAAATAACTATTGTTATCTTATAACTATACCTGGATTTACTACACTGTCTGCCTTTCCATTGAATATATACACTTTGTCGTCTCTCATATGAGACGTTGAATCAGTATTTCCAAGAAATGAGCCAGATGTCGTCAGAAGTTGAAAGGAGGATATCGACTCTAAAGCAGGAGTCTTCATACACGTGGCTGCGCCTGCTGCATTTCCTCCAGAGCATGCAAATGGGACTGAAAAGAAATTACTCCATGTTAATACTTCCTAATACTGTTTGGAAGAAACACCGAGTACGCGGGCTATTTCATTAGTCATTCATGAAGCAATGGCGCATTCGAACTGTTACCGTACACTTGTCACTGGTACCAAATTAAATGTATGGTAACAATTCCTTAATTGTACCAATCCTAAGTTTTGTTGTCGTTCCAGTGTGTAATCAATCCAATGTTTAAGTACCATAGTTATGTGAAAACTGCCAAAAGGTAATGGAGATTTCTACGCTATAGCAGAGTGAAGAAAGGAAATATTTTGATTTCTCAATAAAGTATTTCAAATAAATAAATACCGAAGTTATTGTAAATTTAGTTTCTGCATATGGCCTTTTCGACAACTTATGTCTCTTCAGAACAGAAAAAAAAACATTTGGAATCCAGAATATTATTTTTTAATATTTTTAACACTATCCATTGCCTTAACACAATACCACGAACCCCTGTATTGTGTGAGCAAAACAGCAATCAAAACAACAGATTGCACGTATCTAAAAATAACTCTTAAGAGTTCTTTCTTGTATACATGTTACCAAAAGTAAGTGTGCAGCTTTCATTGCTGTTTTGGTAACCAGTGCAAATGAATTTGGAGGGCAAATATAAATTAAGCACTCTTAAAAGAATTAATGTAGCTTTTGTTTACATTTGATTAGACGAATGCTTAACAGTAGATTGAAAATTTTCTCTATAAAAATTTTGCTTTATCAAAAACATTTTTCTAAAAGAACTTAAGTAAATGAATAAATTAATATTAAAAATTTAAGACTTATAAAGATTTCAAAATAAGAATTTTCAAAAAGGAATATTTTCTTAGCTCACCTGGCCTAAAAGGCCATGTGAGCTTTTGCCATCACTTTGCGTCCGTCGTCCGTCGTCCGTCAACAATTTCAAAAATCTTTTCCTCTGAAACTGCTGAGCCAATTGTAACCAAACTTGGCCTGAAGCATCACAAGGGGATGCAGTTTAAAAATTGTGTTCGATTAGTCCGAAAACCAAACAACATGGCTGCTGTTACTAAAAATAGAACATAGGGGTGAATTGCTGTTTTTTGCAAATAACTCAAAAACCATTACAGATATCAAAAATCTGACAAAGCAAAAGTGATCAGCATAGCAAGATCTACCTGCCCTGCAATTTTGAAGAAAATCCGAAAACCCATCTTGGAGTTATTGCCCTTTTTCTGTAAAATTAGCAAAATTTTGACTTTATTAATTTTTTATCAGAAAAACTATAAGAGATACAAGTCAACTTTAGATTGCAAAAATGTTCAGCATGTCAAGATCTACCCACCCTGAAATTTTGAAGATAATCCAAAAACCCTTGTAGGAGTTATTGCCCTTTTTTCACGGAATTTTCAAAATTTTCACATTTTTCATCTTTTATTTCCTAAACTATAGAAGATATAGGTTAAGTTTCAATTGATAAAATGTTTGCAATGCTGTGGCGACTTCAAAACTGATGTTGAAAATTATTGGTTGACCGCCATTTTCAAAATGGCTGCCAAAAAGGCGGGAAAATTCAACATTGTCCGATTTCAATGAAATTTGGTTTCCAAAAAGGTATTGATGTAGCAACTTCAAAACTGATGTTAAAAATTGTTCGTTGACCGCCATTTTCAAAATGGCCGCCAAAAAAGGCGGAAAAATTCAACATTGTCTGATCTCAATGAAATTTGGTTTCCAAGTGGATATTGATGTCACTACTGCAAAACCGGTGTTGAAAATTGTTTGTTGACTGCCACTTTCAAAATGACCGACAAAAAGGTGGGAAAATTCAACATTGTCCGATTTCAATGAAATTTGGTTTCCAAATAGATATTGATGTAGTAAAGATATAATTGTTGTTGACTGCCATTTACCAAATGATGTCTCGACTTCAAAACTGGTGTCGAAAGTGGTCCTTAGCAAGACAATTTGTCAAAAAAGCCCAACAAAGAAGTACAGTAAAACATGATCAGACTCAAAATAGAGTCCAAGTTAATGGTGGTGTTTGCTCTACCAAAGTTTGAGAGACTGAAGTTCAACTTTATAGTTTACAATGTTAGCTTGATTGTGGCAACTGAAAGCCAGGTGAGCGATATAGGCTCCAGGGAGCCTCTGGTTTCATAACTCCAGTGACGCAAAAGGAGTAATTGATTTCTATCCTTTCAATAAAATGTACCAATTGAGCAAGACATGCTTACCCTTATTGAGCACCTGATGTCACTCTCACTTCATGGGAGTTCACACTGTAAATGCCTTTGTTTTGAATGTGGTGTTTTATTTCTGTATTTTGTAGCTGTCTATCATCATTGTTTTCTGTGTTCTCGTTGTGGCCATGTCTTTCAAATTCGATTTGTATGAATACATTACCATCCCTTTGTTCCTAAAGAATTCTACTGCAGTTGTTTTGTAGCCTTTGTACTGGGACATACGGTGTTTTAATTTGTCAACCAAAAACATATCGGCCTCCAGTTTCTCTATCAGTCAATATTCATTACTCAGGTCGATATAACATCGTACTGAGCTGATACCATGATTATATAGAATAAAAAAAAATAACAGGAAACACCTACAATGGCGGAAAAACACAGTCACATGCCACTGTGTACAAAGGAACTGCACAAGAAAAAAAAATAACAAATAAAAACAAAGACAAACGTAAACAACGAAAGGAAATCGAGACAGCCGGACTAAGCACCGGCACAAGCAAAAGCCAGCGGTAAACCTCACCTTTCTCTGTCCCGTTTCCCTATAATACAATTAACATATGAATATAACCCAAAACAGGAATAATACTAACTCCATTACCTATAAGAAGGGGTGGTTTTAGTATTGGTGACCAGTTCCACCCATGTGCTAAATAGCCAATCGAAGTCAAAATAGATACCTTCGCTGATTCGAGAACTGATTCAATAAGCACGAACAGAAAGTACAATTTATATTAAGTTATTCCGTAATACGTGTAAATAATCGGTGTGATTTCGTATGTTTGTCGAAACCATCGCTATAAATACGCAATACACATGACACAGGTAAACAAGTGTTCATTTTTTACCAGAGACATGTAATACTGTGAATATTTAATATATACTGTATGTTATTATCAATTTTATATAGCAACACTGTCACTATTCGACTTACAAAAACAGATTTTGAAAGAAATTTACGCACTATATTTGATCCGAAGCATGCAGTTCTTTAGATACGTTAATAGGCATGTCTCTTACGTTACATCTCTCGGGTGGTTTTTTAATAATTCTTCAGCCTTCGGCTTTCGAGTTAATCATCCACTTTATCGTAAATTTTATCTTTTATTTTTCCGGAGTCAACGACGATAGTTAGATCCAGAAAAGGGCAATACTTGGAATCATTCTCAGCTTTATTAAATTTCAGTTCTTGTGGGTAAATGGTGTCGACATAATCTAACAAGAAGCTCTCAAGAGCCTGTATCGCTCACCTGGACAGTCCAATTAACCTGAATAATAAAGGGCATCAATTCAGAGTATGTTTATAGACCTTGATGGTATTTGCTTCAAAGTTGAACTATATTCATGATGGCAACAATTTTGGATATAGTTACCATTTTTGAAGGAGGCCAACTGAGGAACGAACATAAAAATCAAAAACTTTCAAGGGTATCATCCAAGGACAATTATTACTAAGTTTGGTTTCAATTGGCCCAGTAGTTTCAGAGGATAAGATATTTGCACGTGTTTTCCCATAAGGTCAAAAGTTCCCATCTAGAATGAGGTGAAGACATGATGGACAATTTTTCTAAAGGGGACCCCCCGTTAAATAGTGTGACCAAGTTTGGAACCAATTAGCTTTGTTGTTTCAGAGGTGAAAATCTTTGAAAGCTTTCCCATATGGGCCAATGTTAAACTATGTTTTCCTCTTGGGGCCAGCTTGGATTGGATGTAGACTTGCCAGACACATTTTTCAAAGAGGGCCACCTCAGGACTATTGTGTCCAAGTTTTGTTCAAATTGGCCTAGTAGTTATTAATAAAAGATCTTTGAATGTGTTTTCCGATAGGGTATAATGTTAAACTAAGTTCCCTGTTGGCAGCCATCTTGGATGATGTGCAGACTTGCCTACATATTTTGAAGGGGACCAACCAAGGACTATTGTGACCAAGTTTGGATAAAATTGGCATTGTTGTTTCAGAGAAGATTTTTGAATGCTTTCACTAGGGTCCAATGTTAAACTATGTTCCCCGCTGGCGGCCATCTTGGATGTGATGCGGACTTGACAGAAACATTTTTCAAAGGGGCCAACTAAGACTATTGTGACCAAGGTTGCTTGCAATTGACCTAATGGTTTTTTCAGAATGCGATCTTGGAAAATGTTTTCCAATAGCGTCAAATGTTAAACTATCTTCCCCGCTGGCGGCCATCTTGGAAGAGGTCGGAGAACTTGACCAAGTTCAATAAATGTTGTCCTTGACATGCTGAACATTTTTGCAATTAAAGTATAGGACAAAAAGTATAAAATCACGAAAAATTTGACCAATAAGGAGATGGGTACTTGGATTTTCTTCAAAATTTCCATGTAGGTAGATTTTGACATGCTGAACATTTTTGCAGTTAAAACTTAACCTCTATCTGTTATAGGGTTTTTAAATAAAAAATCAAAATTATCAAAATTTTGAAAATTTTAAGGAAAAAGGGCAATAACTCTGAGATGGGTCATCATATTTTCTTCAAAATTTCAGGATTGGTAGGTCTTGTCATGCTAATCATTTTTAAGCCGTCAGATTTTTTATATCTGTAACGGTTTTCGAGTTATTTACCAAAAAACTTCAATTTACCCCTATGTTCTATTTTCAGTAACGGCAGCCATGTTGTTTGACCTTAGACATAGAAAATAATAAATTTTAAACTAGATACCCTGGTGATGATTCACTTAAGGTTTGGTTACATTTGGACCAGTGGTTTTAGAGGAGAAAATTTCTGAAAGTGAGCTAACGACGGACGACGGACGCCAAATGAAGTCACTTTCGTAACAGAATACAAAAGGATCTGTAATGAGAGGTGCACAATACCATTGGAATTCCAATGACCTGTTGATAAACTATGTTGCAAAAATAACAAAAACGTTGCCTTAATCCTATCATCACATGTCTAGGAGCAATTATTGTTGCAAGTAATATTAGAAAAAAATCCTTTCGTTACAAAAAATGAACTGCAGACCAGAAAATTTAAAAGACCATTTAATCAGTTGTCCCAATTAAGATTAAATCAAATCATGTAGAAGCGTTGTATAAATAACTAAATACCGAAGCTACTGTGAATTTACTTTCTGGATATGCGCATTTCGACAACTCATGTCTCTTCAGTGCAGATTAAATCAAAACGTTTGGAAGATCAAAAACTCAAAGATGTTTAAAAACTGATAGAGAAAAAATGACCAATATGATCTAAATGTAAAGCCAAAATCAGCTAAGGACAGAGCTTTGCATGAGGGAGATACTCTCAACAAAATTTACAAAAATTTAGATATTGTAAGATTCCAAAAAAAATAATCGGCTTTCGGATCAACACCGAAGTACTGACTACTGGGCTGATGAATACCCTCGGGAAGTAACAGTCCACCAGCAGTGGCATCGACCCAGTGGTAAGAAATAACTAAATACCGAAGTTACTGTGAATTTACTTTCTGCATATTTGCATTTCGAAAACTCATGTCTCTTCAGTGCAGATTAAATCTACACGTTTGGAAGACCAAAAACTCAAAGATGTTTAAAAACTGATAGAGAACAAATAACCATTATGGTGTAAATGTAAAGCCAAAATCAGATAAAGAGTAGAAAAATCATAATTGTCGATAGATGGAAATGGTTTTTGTACTTATTGTAATTTTTCAAAAATTCCATATAGTTTTTTACACTCCAAAAGTAATTGGCAACAGCGTTTTGATAATTTTTTTCACAATATTTTATAATTAACTCCTTGATACAAGTACGTGCACGGGTTAAATGGATGGACAAGTTAGTAGTAGAACAGTTGCTCGATGCCGTAATAAAACGATGCTTGTAGGGGTTTTCGTAAAGCTTGGAAATCCAGTACATTGTAGGCAAGATGTTATCTTTATGTGGAACTTTGAGCATTTCTGTATCTCTGTAATGTTGTTTGGTGAGCGTTTGTTCGCTACAATTGGTATACGTTTGAAAGTATTATACTTAGCTAATTCGTTTAGTTGGAAATCGATATAGTATTTCTTTCAAATGATAGCAACGTTGTAGGAAGCTTTTTCAACAGGTACAAACACATTTTTTGCCAAGATCTCTCATTTTTGACTTAATTCTGTTAACAGACAGCTTATTCTAATTATTTTTATAAACAATTAATTCTGTTGGTGCCTTTGGTAATAATTTTATTGCTGCGGTCAAGGAAGTGGCAAAACTTTAATTGTAATGAAGTCAAGATTAACACCCCAAGCTTACACATCGATGTCAAATGTCTACATTGTAGATTTATCAGACGTGAAAACATGACAAACGTATACAATGTTCTTTTTTTACGACGGCGGGTCAGGAAAAGATAGAGAGCTTAATTCCCGTAAACTGAAAGTTTTGTCACTTGCTTGACCGCAGGAATATCTTTGATCAAATTAAGTGCATGTTTGTCTGTACTTTTGCGTTTGCACTATTTTATAAAATACTAATGGACTGCGTCTTTAATGACATAAAACAAGCTTGCAAGTTAATTCTGGAAGGTAGGCGATATTTGGGCAATTTTCTTAAGAATCGTCGAACTTCTTTATCTTCAATTATGTTTAAGTTTCCCGTCAATATATGTCCGCAAGGGTCATAGCGGTATGGCGACATGGAACAGACTCAGCATGTATATATGACTTATTTTATACAAAAAATTAAAAGGAATCGTCAAAAAGGATAAGATATAAGTTGTTGCATGACGTTTTATTTCAGATATTCCTTGGATGTTTTTAGATGGCTTGTTGTGAAAACACATTTAACTTGATAAAAAATTTGGAAGGAACAAATACTCGAGGACAATTGTGCGAGCGAGAAAAAAATTATGTTTGCTGCCCAATGGCAAAGGGTTTTGTTCAAGTGCGTATTTTGTGTCCAATCAGACATTAAATCCGATTTTAGTTTTGTTGCAGATTTTGTGCGTTTTTTAAGCAAAGATAAGACAAAGGGCGAAACAAATACAAGGACTAAAATGTAGTAACTTAATGCTTACCACCAGCGATGATTCCAACTCCCATGAAATCTCTTGAATGAATCACGTGCATCTGGGTTGCCATGGCAGCACCCGAGGATATACCAGATATTGATACCTTAGATGGGTCAACATTGTAAGATCCTGCAATTATAAATAATTAAATGTAAAGATGTCCAAAATGCATGTAATGAAACACAGTAAATTATTGTCGGTGGTATATTAAGAACATGTACATACATGTGATTTGTTTCCATTGATTTATTCACTTTTTTTACTTTTTGGGGGCCATTTAGGGCTTGCTATATGGTGTGAGGTCCCTCACTGTGTTGAAGACCTTACGGTGACCCCTAGATGCTTTGTTTTGGGTCGTTTTAACCTGGAGATGGGTGCTGTCTCCTTGACATTTACCCCATTTCCTTTCTTTTTCATATGTATTTGTTCTTACATCGGAAATTTTTTTTTTCTAGCTTGCTAGGCTTGTATATATAGAACGTGCAAGCGGACGAAATAATACTTCCAAAGAGGAAAAATATATTAGCGGCAATGAATTGAGAACTTCGTTGTTATGGGTTCAGATGAGCCAAAGCTCACTCGTTTCACATCGCTAAATGAACAGAAAGAATTCTTGTTCCAGAATTAATTTTTATGATCATTTTTATCGTATGATTTCTTGAAATACCTTTTCACTTCAGTTTGAAGTGACATTTTGAGTAATCTTAAACATTATTTCTTTTACTATACATATAATGATTTTCATTGCATGCAATAGTACTTTTCATCTAAATACCGTAACTAAACAGAATTCGTAATGACAATATTTTGAACAAATTATTAGCCAACAATGACGATAGTCTTTTGCTCCAAATATATGTCGGTCATTCTTAATTTTTGAACTTGGCTGTTCGAGTTGATAAGAAAACGTGAACAACGATAATATCGAGTACAACAAAAATGGCAATAAGTTATTGAGTTTTATTCAGCTGAAAAGATACAAAACTTTTCCTATGCTGTTATCGTATTAGTCTGCTTCTGAGGTCAAATAAAAATGGTAGTTCTTTTTTCTTTTAACTTGCGGAGTACATGTTTACCCGAAAGGGTTAATGTCCTATACAAAATATGCCACCAAACAATTGCCAAATTGATGCAACTTATACGATCAGACAGTTTGTCAAAAGTTCAACACAACATTAATACTTTCCAAAATAAAAATATTCAAAAATTTACTTACCAAGAGGGTCAACACTTTCCACTAAAACAATTGATAAATAAAAAGAAATAAACGTGATCCATGTAAAACCATTCATCTTATCAGAATGCACCTTATCAGAATCTAATCTTCGGGTCAAATTTCGCACACGAAACGAAATGATACGAGTTCGAATGTCCTCAAAAACAAACAATGAAATGATATGGAGTAAATGCACTTGAGGCAGAGTCGCTATAAATACGTGGTAGAACTGAGCAATGGAACAACGCTATTATTACTGTGGCACCATGACTTATGTTCAAGTTTCACGGCATTTAGGAGTAATTTGATTTTCTTGAGGTGTAACGGACACAAGTGTACTCAATAAAGCCATTACATTCTTTCATGGAGAAAAACTCCACTCCTAAGACACTAGAAAAAAACTTTCATTGAAATGTGAAAAAAAAATGTTGAAAGCACTAAATTCTCTTTTTACCGTGTAAAATCGTCTATTTTTAGTCGCTAATGTGGAAAAGATTTTTATTAGTTAAAACAATTGAAACAGTAAAGGTTCCTCGCACCTTGCTCTGTGTTTCCAATGATAGGTCGGTTTGAATAGGTACAGTCCCATTTCTTTAGTTAGACACAGCCCCAAGTATATATTTTTACAACGTTAAATTTTGAGGAGATGATATTAACAAAACTTACTGAACACATATATTGTAAGAATACCAATTTTATCATTTAATTGTTCAAACAAAAAATGTGATTATTAACCCCCATTTAATTAAAACTCTACTATCGGCAAAGGGCGAATCGAGAAGATCATTTTCATAGTCGAAGCAATAGATGCGATTCCGCATAAAATAAAATCAATAATGTTTATTTCAGTCATAATGACTTTTTCACTTTGCATATATTTGTTGCAACTGTGATAATGATCTCATCGATTTGCACTTGGTCGATAGTAAAATATATTTGCACAATGTTATGCACAACAAGAGTAGGGCCAATACGAAAAAGTAGAGCCTATACAGATAAGTTTTGGCCAATACCGGACATTTCACTTCCGGTAGTGAATTTTATATTTAATAAAGGTGTGTTGGAATGGCTATTTTCATATTGGTCTTGTTTTATGTCCTCGAAGAGTCGTAGCCACATTGGCCTTTGGCGTTGTCACGGACCAATACGGCTATCGTCAACCCATGTCATTAAACATAAAACAGCCCAAATGTGAAAACACGCATTCTATAACACTGTATCACTCCATATCCAGATGTGTATCCAGACTGTATATAAGGATCTTAATGATACGGACTGTAACAAGATACATGGTTCGTATCGCTTTCATTAAGAAATCTAAATTTTGAACAAGCCACTGAATATTACATAAACATCGCATGCATCGGCGACATTTTTCTTTGTCAGTTAAAACTGCTATATTTCGTCTATTGTTTAAAAATACTTCAATTGATCTTTCCCGTAATCACAGTAGGTAACGTTGTCCTGCGATGACATGATTCAGTCTACCGGATTTTCCCAAAATGATTTTATAAGAATGTCATGGATTCGACCCGATTTTACAAGCGGAAATACTAATGTGTGTTGTTATTCTCAATCCTATTTTTGCAATTTTTACTAAAATGTTACTTCTTTATCTTTATAGCCTTGATTTGTGTTATTGATATTACGTAGAAACAAGCGAATTCGGAGTTCCGTGTTGTCCCGGAATTTACACGAGTGTATGGCAAGCGAAATTAACCAAAATGCAGAGAAACCTAGTTTTGGTTAGCGAAACTGGGTTTCGCTGTCTGTAAAGCTAGGTTTCCTGACAGGAAACCCAGGGTTTCCTGGACTAAACTCGACTTTAGTACTGCAAATGTGAGTTTCCTCTTAGAAATACATACAATGCTCAGCATCCAATGGGTTTCTGAAGCTAAACCCAAGTTTCCTCAAGCAAATGTAGGTTTTCCTCACTGAAACCGGGTTTCGCTCTACAGAAACCTGGTTTTGCTCTGGAAACCTAGGGTTTCCTCAACTAAACTTTACTTTAGTATTGCAAATGGTAGTTTTACTTTATCATTACATAGAAGGCTGGGGATATAATGAATTTCTTAAGCTAAACCCAAGTTTCCTCCTGCAAATGTGAGTTTTAGACGACGATATAATTTTCTCATAGGAAAAACATAATAGGCAGATTACTGAATTTGATTGGTCAATTATCCTTACTGAATTGGTAAGCTTTATTTTCATTGGTTGGAATAATTTTCCTTCTAAACTTTCATTTTAGATATTTTGAATAAGTTAGCTTGCAATTAATTATAAAATTAATCCTGTAAGTTTTATTATTACATTGCCTAGAGACGAATAAAGTTTACCGTTTTTTATTTCACATCTTGTCGTGTTGGGGGTCGTTGTATATTTGCTGTATTTCTTGCAAACCGAAAAAGGTATAACGTATCATGCACCCAGGGATCGTGCAAGCCAAATTCCTTTTCGTTCCTCGTTTCTCTCGTATGCCGTGCATGGTACCCCCTGTAGGACCTTATAGATATCTGGCTTAATTTTCTATCGGTGTGTATGAAGCATGGATCAAGAACATTGATAGCAGATGTCAAGATATCACCAAAAAGGGCAAGAATCCATTCGCGGATCCAGAAGGGGGTCCAGGACCCCTTTTTCTAAAACAAAAATTGTTTTGTACAGAATTTTTACCTTTATATCTCAGTAGATGTCAAAGTGATATGAATACAAGCTTTACATGGTGAAAATCGTATCGGTAGCACTTAGCATTCCAAAAACATTTTGCCACTTTTGTCATTTTTTGCCAAAATTCTGCACTGTATTTTTTTTTAAAAAAAGGTTCCATTACCATGAACGAAGAAATATAATGATATGATGATGTTACGAAATGAGTTTTGTATGTAATTAGGGATATAGATATATATATCATAACATATAAAACATACTTTTTCAGAGGGATATTTATAAGAAATAAATTGAATAAAAATGATTTGGTAATTTCAAAGTGGACCTAGATATGTCTCTGGTTTAAGCCAAAGAATATAAATTTTACATTTCAAACCCCACCTATGCTAAAATTCCTGATATATATAAGACTCTTGGATGTGATGGAGTAAAATTTTCCAAAAATTGATAAGCCTTGGTAATATGTCATCTCTAAAGCTTGATTTTTAACTGTTAACCGAAAATCTCACTTTACAAACCTTACCTTTGGTAAAATTTATTAAACATGTAAATCGCATTCCTCGGGTTGGGGGGGTTAGGGGGGGGTCGTGGTACTTGAAAATTTTTTGCCGGGGAGTCGGATACAGATCCTGAACCCCAACCCCATAGTAGACCACTTTGACATAAATTTGCAACCCAGTTGTAAACTTTGAATGTTAATGTTACCCCTGTTAAATTTCTTACAAACATTGTATAAAACACAGAAACTTTTAGACACAATGGACAGTGTATGATATAGAGGAAAATCATTTGAATTTTTACATAAAATGCTAATTTTGTTTAATGTTTGGAAAAATTATATACCTCGGCATACATCATGACTACCTGCATTGTATCAAAAACATTAAATGCAAAAATCTGATTATTTTTTTTAAAATAAGATGAATCTTATGTATCCCTTGTATCAACATCATATCTACAAAAACTAATATTAATACAGCAAATTCAGTATTTATTTATTTTTTGTCACTTGGTGGAAGCCTCTGCTGGTGAATTGTTAGGGTATTTGTAAGCCAAAATAGCATCCTATGAAATATGATCCAAATGGAATAAATATTATTGATATAGCTATACGATTTATTCCGTCTGGAGATTATTTCACCAGGTGAGCAGTAAATACTTTCAAACTGGAGATTATTTCACAGAGCGAGCTATGAAATTTTTTCCTTTGGAACTAATTTCATAGTGGATAATATGAACCGTTACATATTCAACATTCTAGTGGTCTGAGTACTTCAGTGCACATCCCGTAACATGACAGAGGTAAAAAAATAACTTCGGAACAATTTCAGTGAGTTCTTCAGGTTAACTTTTAAGCATACAAATTAAGTTGTATCATTGATAGTGCCCACCACTGAGGTCCCAGATTTTACACGATGTGTCTGTGAATTTATACGATAGATATTAAAATGATACCACAGCTTTAATTACAGGATAATCTTGAATTTTGTAAGCAAAAAATGATAGATGAAATTGTCTCTAAGTTTTATTTTCAAGATTAACTTTCGCAACGAGGTAAGATAAGCTGAATAGACGATTGATTTAGATTTATATTTTTTGTTCTTGTATCGCATAATTATCTTCCTGTCTGCATTTGTGGCTTTCATCCAGATTTGCCATTCTTGAAATGAAAAAGTCCTACATAAGGAATTATCTGATTTATGAATGTGCTCTTATAAGTAACAAATGTGTAAAATTTATATCCAAGAACTATAGTTTATTGATTGTCCAGCATAATGCCTAGTCAATATAATGCATATAATATGGTATCATTGCTTAATGTATTTCATATAGCCGAGGTAAGTCATATTGGCCAGAGGCGACAGCTACAATCAATCAATGAATGCTACATCAAGTACGTCGCTTAAAATTGAGTGTCAGTTTTCGCAACATGAGAATCCTACTTCAGACCACATAACTAACCAACCCTCTTCAAATCTACATCCTGCTTTCCTGTTAACAATAAATACCACCTTCAGACAGTCAGACGAACTTGTTGTCTGCGATAAAACGGGACTCATATAAGGGAAAATATGTACATCGAACTATATTTTTTCGTCAGTATGAACAGAATTCTAAAGTTTGTTATTTATTTATTCACAAGTTAAAAGATGAATTGTTTCATAATGAATATTTTGACACTTTTTATAAAACAGTTATTGTGTCGTGTTTATTGCTCTTAAAGAAATGGAAGATTCTACAACGCAATTATGATAATCATATCAATCATTTCAAATGACGGATAGCCACTCTAACAGACAGTCCCTACCAACAAGAAAATGTTTACATAGGACAGATCTCAACTATTCGAGTCTCGGGCATAAGTTTGTTGTTTGACTGTGTTGTTCCTAGGGTCGACCAATCAAATGCAGTGATGTGATTAACTCATTGTTTGCTTCTATATCAATAACTGGCAGTTCCTTTGTAAAAAGATGACAAAATGCTACATTATAATATTTGGGTTTTTTTGGTTTTATGTATGAATGCACACAATATTTTGTCTATTTCCGTACACATTTGATGAATTGTGTTTTTCTTTAAAACAGAAGCTGACAAAAGATATACAAGTCACAAACAGACGGTGAGGACAGATTTATTGAACCCGTTTTATTTCTAAAAAGAGCGAACTGCTTGTTAAAAGAAACAAGACAAACTGTCAATAGCTCATATTCAATGCCATTTCAATTATTCTTGCTCTGCTTGGTGTTTCAATGTTTCACTAAAACGAAAAAAATCACTTTAAATCGCTAACTTAAACAAAATAGTGCAATTTATCAACTATATCATGGGTCGAAAATCTAGTGTGGGCAAGTCGGAGGTTGTAAGCCTTGGCTTTTTAGGTATGCATGATAGAGTTAAGCAATTGCATTTGGGACATGTACACGCATCCAAAATTTTAAGAACAATTGCCCGGACTACTTTAAACCAACTTTTTAGTCAGCGAACGGCTCATATAGACACCAGATCAAGTCGCTTCTGGTGTCAAATAAAAACTGTTAAAATTATTATTCTTCTAAAATCGACTTTAAAAAAATATCAAAATATCTTAAAACGCTATATTGAAGTAGATAGAAATGTTTTTGAGATATCAATATCTGAATTATTTAATACATATTTAACAAATTTTGAGTTACTATCATACGAAGACTTCATGGTAAATGAGCATTCATGCTTTCATGGGATATCTGTGGAATGGTATCAGTTTACTTAATTTTCAGCAATTTCGGTCTTTTGTTATTTACTCTGTGTATTAAGTCTATTTAATTTGGCATATTTTATGATTTTATGTTTTTTCATAACTTTAATTGCACCCGAAATTATGATATTATCACAAAACTCATTATCTGTTTTAGTAGGCATGATATCTACGGTACAATATTTAAAAAATGTGGCTGTTCAAGATTATTAAACTAGAATCTCTTTATTCTTAGCATGTATCGCTCATCTGGCGAAAACTAAAAAGTTTTTTTTTATAGCGTTGGATGATAGAAAATGTATTCTGCTGGTGGCCATGTTTTCTATCTGAACTTGCAATATAACCCCGTCCAACTGGATGAGATGAGTAATTTTTGACAAAGGTTTCCTCAATACATCGGGGAAAAAACGGACAAAGAGGAAATTTCAAAACAAAAAATCCATAAAGCATGGCAATTTATATTTAACACAAATAGAGACAACACATTTCAACAAAAATAAACATGAACGCCTCAAAATTACAGCACCAACAGAGTGCAAGCCTACAAAAACAGGAGGTATCATCATTTGATAATGTAGCGTAAACCTGATCTGTTCAACCAGTCATACAGACACGTAAAAATATTGTGTTGAAAGCGGTTATTGTCATTTTTTAACCCTTCGACAAGTGCAATCAAAAGTCCGTAAAAAGATTCCCCGTGCTTGAGGTGTATGCTCTTTTTATTTTGTCAGTTATGGTGTACTTGTTCATATGAAAATGTTTCATATAAATTCAACATTTGTCTTTCTTGTTTTGTGAAAAAATCAGCTATGTGTTAGTCATCTGTGTATACATATTGCTCACATCGCCCGATTTTACTTGCAGTTTTCTTACATGTACAATCAACTCGATGAGTGCCCTGTGATCATTTATATGTTGTATTGTCTATTGGTCCCTTTTCGGGCACTGGATGACAGTGTTTGTAAGTGAATCTTGCCCGAGAGGTAATGCTTGTTGACGACCATGCATCCACGACAAAGAGGATACTTGGATATTGCGTTTTTCAACATTTAGCAAGTGAATTCCGCTCAAACCAGTGCTAGGGGGCATCTTGAACTTACTATGAGGAAGGAGTGTTTGCTCTTTGTTGCAGTAATCAAGGTGACTTCAAAATGAAGAACAACAATGAAAGAGTTGTTCAATTTGCTTATTCAGACCATGTGTCTATAGAGATTTGTCCCATGTACATTTACTCAATATCCTTTTATTTGTTCATGGTACTTGATACTTCTCTGACACTGAAAAAGTAAACAAGCAAAAATCATTCCTGTAAACTCTGATTGCTTCAGTTTAAAGTTTATATATATATATTTATATGTAAAAAGGTTCACCCATGAACAAATTTGTTTTCACACTGGTGGCCATATTATAAGTTTATATCTAATAAAATGGATAATTTTGATAAAGATCCGTCCATAATAATTCCACTACAGTGTATTTAAATAACGGCAGTAGAATACCGAAGGAACAAGGGAAGCAAATATCACAAAAATCGAAATCCAAAGACATGGCAAAAACGGCTACAGAGAAAATCAAAGACAAAACAAGGACGTGAGACAGGTACAATGCACGGTATTAAAAACACGACACCAAAAACTAAGGCACTCATAGTGTGAACTCCCATGAAAACCGGGAGTGACATCAGGTGCTTTAAATATGATTCAGTGGTTTCAGCATATTATTAAAGTTATTATCTCCAATCAGATCCAATGTTGTATATTCTCTGTGCTGATAGTAATTTTTTGCAAGGTTCGAATAAGATGAGCAGTGTTTGTAAAGGACCTTCCATTAATCATTCCAATGCAGTTTACTAGCAATTAAATTTGCTGCAATAGTTTTAGAACAGATGATGAAAATCACGTTTTTCCCATGGCGCCTTGCTCTAAACTATGTTCCGTGTTGCCAAACATGCAGAATGAAGTGAGCCATTTTCGCCAAGGACTGACCATTAATGGTGAAAAGATAACAGGAAACACTTACAATGGCCGAACATTATAATCACATGCCACAATCCACAAGTGAACTGCACAAAGACAACGATAGGAACTCGGGATAGTCGGACTTGGTACCTGGACTAGCAAATAGCTAGCGGTACGGTTAAACTGGTTTATGGGTACCCAAACCCCCCTTTCTCTATACCGTTTTGCCTATAGTATAATAAACATACAACTCAAAGAAAACAATCTTGAAAAGGAAAGAATAAGACAAAACGTAATTTAGAAAGATTGGTCAAGGAGTGCTCGCCGCTAAACTGTCGGCTAGTTCAAGGAGCCTAGTCTGCTACCATACATCATTCCTGTAAAATTTGGTTGAATTTGCATCAATGTTTTAAGAGTAGATGATGAAATATCATTTTATTATGATATTGCTATTGTCAAGCAAGTGGCAAAACTTTCACCGAATCAAAATCAATTGCAAGATTAAAAACCCAAGCTTACAGTCAGTACCTTAAAAGAGTTACACAGTATTTACATATCTAAACGGGAAAAGTAACACTTGTATACTACAAGAAATTGCTTTAATATATTTTTTTATAAATGTGGCTTAATTTAAAATATATAGTATGAAAGAGAATGACCGAATACGTTTTGTACGTCCCTGTATATTGTCTTTTTAACTACCCCAGATCTGTTTAAGTATGTCATTGGAGTGTAAACTTTTACTTCAGTTTAGTTCCAGTAAAAGTTTTGTCACTTGGTTGAACTTAGCAATATTAAGGATGTACCCTTCTGAGGAGCCAAAATTTTAAAGTATTTGACTTTTTTTCAAACCTTGATTTTTGCAATGTTCTTACCCTATAAATTCAATATATAAAGAAAAATTCATAGGTTGCTGTGCAAATTATTTTGCTACAGCTGTTTGAAAGTGACCAATTTTAGCACTTTTGCGCATTTTTGCCCATTTTTTCACTACTTTCATTGAAAAAATGTAGCTTAGAGTATTTAACTTTTTCTCATACTTTCTGAAAAGCTGTAATAGAAGGAATGAACAAATTTCATCTCCCAAAAATCATATGTTGGTGTTGATATAAGAAAGTTTTGTCCAATTTTCATGCTTTTTTGGGGCAATTTCAGCATTTCCATATTTCACTAAAAATGTAGATTTTCTAAATTTTTAAACAGCTAATAGCTTAAACTGCATTTGTTTTGTGATTTTTTATTTCAAAAATATGTGATACTATTTAAAAAAAAGCAAAAATAAATCATAAGTACATATTTTTTTCATGAAAAAGCTTTTTCTAACCCAACCCCTATTTTGTTAAAATTTGACATGAATCCAACAGTCAATTAGGGCATTAATCTCCAATTTGAGATAACTCTGAAACCACTTGATAGAAATGAATAATTTTTGACATTTTTTACATGTTTAAAAATAAACATCAATTTTGTTAATTCATTGCTAGCTATTGTACATAAAATATAAATAATTTAAAAATTATTTCAAAACGAGATTTCAACGAGACTGAAACATCAGAAGAATACATCCTTAACAGTATCGATGAAGGGAAATTGAAAGACGCCAAAATGTTTATTCAAGTAATGGTGTGATAACAGTTGGAAAAAGGCCTTTGTCACATCTAGCATAGAATTATTAAATCTGTGCATCTAGTGTCTGATATACTTTCTCATAAATTTCTTTCAAATATGACAACTCCGACTTGAAATCGATGTTTTAACCAGCTAAAAGTATCATTTCTCATCAGTTTATATCCGTGACATTCATTACATTTATCAATAAATAAAGTAAATATTCCACAGCTCAAAAAATATATTTGCCGAATTCGATCACACATCGTGCAAAAAGTCACTAAACGTTCACTTCGTTGGTCATTTGTAGGTCTATAACTATTTTGCTTCTAAATTCATCATTTTCTTCAAAGTGGAATGCAATACACAAGAATAACTTCATTAATCTAATTGGCATCGTTTAAATTCCGGGACCAATCGCATAAAAGCCAGGTCAATTCGGGTAAAATTCAGGACACATTAAAATTGAAAATCAGGAATTATGGTCTTCCAGAACTATTCATGTCGTTGTTCTCCTGTCGGATTTCGATGTATTTGAAGTGTCGATAGTGTGAGTGGTTTTATTTGAAAATTTGTGCTTTAATTATAAAGAAAACTGTATTTTTAATGAAACTGGAATTTTGTTTATATCTCAAATACGCGTTCATGAATTTGAGAGATTAAAAGGGTGTAATATGATATATAATATCTATCCAAAATTTACTATTCAAATTTAAGGAAAGCAACCTATCTTAAGAACTATGACGAAAGCGTCTGCATGTTTACATTTTTTCAATATCATTCGTGCAATCGGAGAAGATCAGGACAATTTATCGTAGAAAATCATGTCCTCGCAGGACGACGTTACCTACTATGGTATCGTACTTTCTTATAAGTAGTAGTCCAGAAATTCCATGGTAAATTTTGCAGAGCTTTACAATTGTACATTTGAATTAAATAACATGAAAAGTCATAATCAAGACGTATTCATCACCAAAAATAACAAAATAATAGGCCAAATCAAGAATTACATCCAACGGGTCAGCGGGAAATCTAGTGGTATAAAATTATCTCCCCTCTAGAAAAACTTTTCTGTGTTTATATCGTTTTCTGAACAAATTTAAGAGCATGACAACGAAAATGAACAAAAAACAAAATGTCAAGATTTCAAAAGAAATAGAAATAAAATATTTAGTGAAAACGTCATTCATATCTATCTTCAACTGATCTCAACCACTGCAACAGTGTCAAAACATTTGATTTTTCTACTCTGTACTACTTTTCCTTACGATAAACTAAAGTCATTACTCCGGGATCTTTCTGTGCTAAAAAGGGGAAAGAAGATATTCATATTTAGTGATAATTAAAGATGGGGCCTATTTTGTTAAACATCAGACTGGTTCACACAAAAAGTATACAGAGGAGGATGTCATCGCAATGTTGTAATTCTTGATTGATAACATATTTTGTTGAATTTGGAGGACAAGTTTTCCAGCAGACAATAGGGACACCTATGGGGACTAATTGTGCGCTACTTTTAGCTGATTTGTTTCTTTATTCGTATGAAGCCAGGTTCATTAAAATAATGAAAGACAATAAGCTAGCCAAATCCTTTAATTTCAGTTTCCGTTATATAGATGATGTTCTTTCATTGGACAATCCTCAATTTAAGGATAACCTTCACCTTAAATACCCAAATGAACTCGAAATTAAAGAGACCACTGATACACCTTCATCAGCATCATACCTGAACCTATACCTCTACACTGACAACTCTAGACGTCTGAAAGCAAAATTTTACCACAGGAAAAGCTTTGCTTTATTCAGCGTGATGAATAGTAAACTTCTTGTCTTTGTCATACCATCTCAATTTGTGTTGGATGTGAATTGCCATGATTTCGAAGTCAAAAATGAAAATAATAATATTTTTTCTAATAAAAATTGGTCAAAAAATGTATCCTATAAATGGGATAAAACAAATTCTAGAATAAAGTTAAAGAACTGTCTTTCTGATAAAACATTGATAAATGAAATAGTCAACTTTGAAACTGAATCATTCAGTGAAAATCAAAATGGTGTTGATGAGGCAACCAATAAACTTAATGAAATTTTCACAAAACTTACTACAAAAACATGTTATGTAAAGAAGACAAAAAGTCAAAAGAAAAGAAAAGAAAAGCCATGGTCAGATGACACAATAACAGAATTAAAACATCAAATCAATTTTTTGGGTAGAAAGATAAAAGAAAATATGTTAGGTATTAATGTAAATGAGTACAGAACAAGATACCACAACCTTTTAAAAACATTAAAAAAGACAGTTAAACAAAATAAACTTAAATACCAAGAAAAATTATATAATAAAATAGAAAATGCTTTATGTGATAATTCACAAGAATACTGGAATATACTAAAAGAAATGAAAGGAAAAACAGGGCAAAGAGACTCTCGAAGTGAAGACATATTCAAAAACCTTACCCAATTAGAAGAACATTTTAA